>JAQFYM010001310.1:0-35587 GCA_034694785.1 Agrenia bidenticulata | reverse complement strand
TTCATCTACTACACAAAGATCCTTGAGAGTTCTGAAAGTAGGAATGGAAAACAAAGACATCTCATGATTGATCTCCATCATCTGATTGTAATCATTCTGATCTCAACCTTGTCATAGTATTGTCTTTCTGTGAACCAGCTTCTTGTACACAATTCCACAATACAATCTCCAAGAATATGTTTTGGCCAAACTGGAGCTCTTCTGGAATCCCAAGCCGTTTTATAATACGCCGAACAAATTGTAGATACACTTCCATTCCACTGTTGACTGACACAAGGCTAACCCGAGGGCTTGTTTCTCTACATGGTATTCTGGTATTGTGTGTATTTGCTCATGTGGCCTGTGGAAACTTAGTAGCCCACCAGGACTGGAGGACTTTGCTTGTTCCTTGTTCCAATATATATGAGAATCCACCGGGTAACAGGGAATTCAAGGAAGGGTAAAATCTTTACATAATTGATTGCATTAGAATTTAAAATGTGCCTGGAGAATGAAAGGGGAAAATCAACAGAAAGGCTTTCTTCTCCGAACCAGTTACCACTTACCAGTCTTCTGATGTATTATTACAAGAGATTTTCTTACCATCCGCATCCCTCAACGATCGACCATGCGGACCATCTACAAAGGGTTTAAAGTAAACAAGATATTGAGATATATATATACGTATAAATGTGCTAGAGAGGAAAAGCTTTAATGATTCAAGGTAAGCAAAAGCCCCGGCTTACAAAATCATGAATTACGGCCCACACAAGATTGGAAAGAAACACGGGGTCGTGGGTGTACTTGGACCTTTGTGATGATTCCCCAAGCGGATACTCGACTTTTTCAACATTGACTAAATTGACTTTCAAAGAAACATGTGGCTTTGTACGGTAGGTTGTAAGTATGGACCAAGATACATACTTACTTACAAAATGCAAAAGTAGTTAAAGTAGCATAAACACGATAATGCTTTGAAGATGGTCTAAGTCTCACTCTCGTAACTGTGTTACCAGATTTGAAAACTTTGCTTTTAGGGAGTTTCTTATCAGCTGCCGACTTATCAATCCATATTTCAGAAACGATCCAATTAAATACTACTCCTGCATTTTCAAAGCCAATTTTGACCTATAGAATATTTATGTTTTATGTAAATTCTTGAAATGTTTTTCAGGTACGGGATTTAATTAAAATTATTCTATGCAATCTGTCTCTAATTAGCATCTGTATGATCGGAATATAAATGATTGAAAACATTTTAAAACTCAAAGCGAAGCCATTAATTTTAATTTCATACGTATCTGACAATCTGACCTCAAGCTACCTGCTTCTGATTTCATGCCAATTAACTTTCTAATCATTCCGTCCTCCCGTCAGGCCCTCAAACTCCAAGTTCGTCCATTGTTTGAAATTCGAAATCTGCAATACCTTTTGTACGTACACGATTAAGAAGCTTCGGACTGCCATCTCCATGCGCTTATCATGATGATGATCTTTTCTGAAGCGTTCCAGCTACTCTGCGATATGAGAGTTCATTTTGAATGTAAGATCATCTGCAAATTATTTCCCAATCTCCCCATTGTATTTTATCAGCACAGAGTCACACAAAATATCCAAGAGTCCACTGTCCACTTAAGAGATTGAACAAAGGTCACTGACCGCGCATTGCATAGTTTAAGAATTTTTTATCATACGGAGCTGGTGGCCTACTGTAGAAGATACACATTCCCAAGTCACTGCCTTCTTCCTTTTCTTGCTAAACAACACCAAGGTTGAAGTTTCTAAAAAAAAGTTTTCCAAGCATAACATTCCCCTAAATTAGGTCAAAGGTCAGAGTGGAATTTCCGACCACTTCAAACTCGACTGCATATGTCTAAGTTGTGTAGAAACTAGAGGAGAACGCGGGCCTTGCCTTTTTGGCTATAGGAGGAGAGAAAATTTTGGTGAAAATTGTTTCACACACGTAGCTGTGGCCTGTTGTGGCGTAAAGCAGGCGGAAAAGCGACCGGCGTAAGTTTTAAATCCTTGCGTCTCAACTCTCAACCTATTTGACCTTTGAACTTAAAGGCCTTAACCTTAGAAATTGTTGCAGATGTTTCAGTCATTACTCTAGGAACTGGTTAGGAAGGAGGTGGTCTTGTCTCCGGTTTTTTTGTGTTTCTGAAATTTTAAACCCGAATCCCCTTTAAAATGGAAGTTGCACTAGTTCAGCAGACCGAATTTAAGGACCTTCCTTGTGAGGTAAGATTTTTGTGATTAAGGAATTAAGATCATATTTTATAAATTATATGTATATGCATGTATTGTGTGAGAATTAAACTGAAATGCTGATTTTTGAACCCCATTCACCTTTGAACTATAGATAAAAGAATCCATTTTTACCTATCTAAGCCAAGCAGAGCAGAAAACGGCCCGTGAAGTTAATAAAGAATGGCAGGCCATTTTGGACTGGAAATTCGCTTTCAACCTCACTCTGGATGATAAGCATTTACAGTTATTCAAAGCGTTTGATGAGAACAGGAAGATCGACGAGCTAGTTGTGAAGAATTTCCAGACTCCTTTGGTCAGCAAGTCGAGCACTCGATCCGGTTTGAATAAGAATATCCGGTGCTTGGTCTTAGGCGGGGGTTCAGGCTTCCCGGGAGACTTGAGACGGGATCCGAATAGCCCTTATACAGTTGCAAACTGGAGAGAATCGACTTTACATGAATCGGTTGACTATGGAATCTCGCCAAGTAATATGAAGATATTGCTGCAGATGAATCCAGACATTGAGGTTTTAAGGGTGTCCGGAGCGGCATTGAGTCCCATTCCACGAATTCCTTCTTTGAAAGGTGTGCAGTTGGACAGATTGACTGTTTTAGATGTAAGGGCTTAAAATTCATTTCGTAACTTTGACTGAAACACGAAATCACATTCACATGGGTAAATGATTATTGATTACTAATTGCAGATTAACTTTGGAAATGCTGCTTCCATCAGAAGACCCTACATAGCTCCCAATGCTGATCCTTACATCAAGCTTTTGCAAAACCATTTCCCCTCGCTGCACACTCTAAATTATTCTTCGATATCGTGGAAAGTCGACTTTCGCCTTTGGGTCGCTGTCTTCCAGTGTGTTGCCGAGAACCGGAAAACTCTGAAGAATCTAAAGATTTTTCACACTACCGTATATTCGTTGCCTAACAGTTTAGAAAGTGGCAAATGGTTTCCTTTGGCCAAGTACGAGGAATTGCGGAGTAAAATACGCGAGGTGAAGCTGAATTTTCTTTTATTGGATTTATTAAAGTGTGGACCAAATTTTGGGCTTCGTTGGAGAACTTTGGGTGAGATTTACTTTTTGTGGACATTTTTGTTGAGCATGGAAGATGGTTTTATTTGCAATTGATTTTTATGCTTACCACAGAAAAAGACCTTCTGGAAGCCCAGAAAGATTTAGTAGATTTCGTATTCATTGGAAACGCTCGAGAGACCGTAGATTTCAACTATAGCTTGATGCTCAATACCATTTCCCATACCATCTCTAACTTGGAGATTTTTTGGCACTGTTTAATTCAACCTCCATTTGACTGCGCTTCATTGAGGCGTTGCACCAATCTTAAAACCCTGAAATTGAACATTCAACGAACTGGTTATCAAATTTTCGATCCGTTCGAGAAGTTCTTTCTCAACATGAGCATGCTTCCAACTACGATCGAAAACTTACTATGTGGTCAGCTAATTAAGGATTCGGATGCGCTATGGATCTCAAAGAATATGCTGAACTTGAAGGAAATAGGTTACGCTAGTTTAAGGCATACTGAAGAAACGCAAAGAACTCTCGAGCATTTCTTGGTGTATCTAAGCCTCCCTAAACTAAAGGTTTTTCGGATCAACAACTTCAGATGCCCAAGAATTTCTCGGTTTGTTGATAGTACTGTCGGGCTCCATATGAGTCTCTCGAATCAAGCTACATTAGTGAGTATAGATAGAAAAATTCTCCAGTCACTTCAATTAATTTGCTTCGATATAATTTCTTAAATATACGTTTTGAAAGGACCTAATAAGTTTAATTTTTTTAGCTCTGTACCCAATTTTCCAAAGCCTTGATCATAAGTGTATATAAGTGCATGTGTATATAATTGATATAATTTGAGCGTAAGGAATCAATACAGTTGCTAGATTTTTAATCAAGTCTGTCTGATATAGATAATTTTATTTCCAAAGATGTGAAGTGCTGTCAAATACCAAAGTTTTCGAACAACATTAGAGCTGTTATTGTCGCTTTGTAAATGTACAAATTTTTCCGAATAATATTTTTTTATACATTAACCAATCTACACAATTAAGTTTTGGGTTGCTCTACCTTTGAAATAATAAATAACTCCTGTTCGTATCGATATCAAACTACCTGACTTACTTTCATTCAATTATGGACACGGTGGTTCATTGAACAAATAGTTGTCATACTTACAACAACAAGTAATCAATTCGATTCGTGAATGGTTGTTATAGCGCCATGAACTGTCATGCACTCACCGGTACTACAGCATTTGATATCAAAATCTACAAGCCGATCGTATTTCGACGCTTAAAATTTTTGGTCTAGAAACTTACAGTATGGTATAAGCCCAACCAAAATCTTAGAGAACCACATTAAGTACTTTAAAATTTCAAGTGTGTGCAACGACATGCGGCTTCTCAACCTCGAAAACTTCGCAGCGATCGACATCCCCCAAAATCCAGATGAGGACCAAGGCCAAAAACAATGGAACGTTGTAGGAGTTTCAGCAGTAAAAAATGATACGGTACGCTTCCCTAACTAACTATAATAACTAAAGAAAAAAGTGCAGGTCATAGATCTATGACCTGCATGACTGACTTATCACTTATCCAAATTGTGTAAACCTATAATAGGTTGTGACACCTGGGGAAAATCTAGATCGGAGAAGATTGCAAGCTATTCTTCAGGCGGGGCAAGAGCTCGCAGCAATTGATTTCCAAACCCTCCAGATTTCCAAGTTAGAATCGGCATCCACATTCCTTCAAAATTCCATGACCGCCACCATTTGTCCAGATGGTAGTGGCCCATACTGTTCCCATTCTCATCACACGATCATCGTATAAAGACAATCAACCTAATACCCGGCATAATTTTATAATTTCCAGGTCAAACAATGTACGGAATCGATTGGTCCGGAGCCCTTCTAGCTTTTAGCAATAACCTCCAAGTCGAGAAGCACATTCGGCCCAAGTGTGGAGTACAGATGGGGAACGCAGAAGGCCTGTGCAGACGAGTCGTGTCTAAAGTTCGAGATCTCTTAGGATATCCATCAGTAGCGATCCCATCAGGCGCGAGGAGCGAGCAGTATGAAACTTTGTTCCCCATCCTTCAGTCAACGAGCGACGGACTGGCGCTCTTATGCATTTCCAAGCCTGGGGAACTGTCTCTCTTCACTTGTAGTTTTTCAAAAGCTCTGAGATACAAGCATGTCTCACAACTTTGTGGGGACAAGGAGAAATTGACCGGGCAGTGGTGGAGGATTTGCTTAGATGAAGAGATCGTTCAGAACTGGTTAGCCAAACGGGGGCTGCCGGTCATCTCTACACAAATTACCTTTTCTAAAGTAAGTAAATTAATCCCAGTTAGTTAAAATATCAGAAGTACCAATTCGTAATTGTGTTTTTTAATTGAAACAGACGAGAGAGGTAACTGGAGGGATTTTGTATGCAGCATTCGTGGAAAGAAGCTTGGAAGTCCTGTACGGGCTCTTTGAGAAGGTGGATTCCAAATACGAACTCAAATGGGGTCTTATAGGATATCATTTGAACTGGATCAGGTCGGAAGATGAAAAGGACATACCTGTTGGGAAAACGAGCTTTATAACAAAGTAATAGCATTTCGGTTTTAATTATGGGCTGTTATTAATGAGAATAACGTTTATTAGGCTGTCGTCAAAGGGGAATAAGATTGCCATTGCAATTAATACTTACATGGGAGTCTATGTCTGTGTCCAAGATCTGCCGGGTCAAGAATCATCCGTGAAGCTAGAACGGATGACCGTGCCCCTTTGTGCCCACTGTGATTATGGAACTCTGCTTTATTACGATGAGTAAGGAATGCCAAGGATCTAGACAAAAATTTCTGACCCAGGAAACTTTTACTACTTAAGGGTCAATATTACAGGGAATGCTGGATATCAAGCATCGAATGGTTGTCAGAGGACTGTTACTTTGCTTGTACAACCAGATGTGGGTGCCTCTCCTTATTTTACAAAACCGGGGAGCCCATGGTGTTGAAAATTCGAAAGGATGAAAATCCTGAGAATGATCCAGGTTGTAATTTTTATCAGCAAGTTTTCGATACTCGTGGTAACAAGGAAAGAGCGATCCGAGAGGAGGGCAATGTCAACGATGTCAACAAGCTACTGCCAAGAGTTCAGTTGAAATGGTCCGGTGTACCTGAAAACGTCCTCGTCGTATTTTCAGAGCTTAAAATGTGCTTCTTTGATGTGAAACGGGTCTCAAACTATATTGCGGTCTCTGATATCAAAATTCCAGCCCCAGAGAATCTCACAAACATCGGACAGTCCCCCCTAAGCCTACCGTCGATTACAGATCCGTCTCTTTCTGGTCTGAAGTTTCCTAATGATGCGACAAGTTTCAATGACAATGAGGGCAACGTTTTGAAGAATGGTAAAGAAAAGTCGGGTGAGAAATTTGCAGCTATAGATTGCAGTCTTTTTAAGAAATTCGCAAGTCACCTCCCTCAAGCTGAAATTGTTCTCCGACCAGTTGCCATCACTAATGACCCTAGTCAGAAGAAAAGTACAGTTCAGTTCAAGTTCCACAGTAGCAATGACCGAAATTATGACAATTCCAATGACCTGTTACACCACAAGACGACCACTGAAGAAGATGGAATTGAAGTCAAAGACGTTCCTTTGTCCCTCCCGGACCTTGACGCAAACTTTGAACTCACTGCAAGGTCACCGCCACATTACATGGCTGATGATGAAATGACAGAGGTCGAGCCCCCTGGTCACACTTCTCGTCTCGAGACATCAGAGCCTCAACTAAGACCTGAATATCCTAACGAATACCACAGTTCAGAATCTTCCTTCCAAACTCAAGATGTCACGGTTTTTTCTGATAGTGGGATGGATTCTAACGGGTCATATACTCCACCATTTAGTGAAGACGAGAACGACGAGACTAATTTCATAAGGGATAACCAGGGTTCAAATTCCTGTATGTTGGCCATGCCCCGAGTGCCACATTTTGACTGTGTAATTCCGTTTGTTTCTCGGACTTCGTGTGAGGAAGAAATTTTAAGGTCTTGTATGACACCCATTATTCAAGGAAAGTCCGTAACTTCGTCCACCCAGACTGATTGCGAACACAATGAATACACTCATCTTAGCGATTGTAGTACTGGGTCAACCCAAAGGTGTCGACCAGTTTGTATAATAACGCAACCCCCGCCCGCAACTAGGTCTCCTAGCCGAGCCTATTCAATGGTGTCATCTCGAAATCCAATTGACGCTTCGGAAATCCTAGAGTTTATCAATTCTGTTAACAATGATGATGAACGCAATACTGATGGTGATGAGCGTAACAATAATAATGGAATCGTTCCCGGTGTCAGTCACCTTTTACCTTCGGACGAAGAACGTCAAGCTCTCCTATTGAACTTGGACTTCCCAATGAGCCTTGATGATACGGATTCATACGCTGAGGAACTCGAAAACAGCTCGAGGAAGATATGGGAGCAAGTTTCGGGAAGATTTGACAAACCCCGACCGCGGAAGAATAAGCTTTTAAAGCCTGTCACTAAAAGTATAAAAATGGAATGTGTTGGAACGAGCTCTCTCCATAATCCAATCGAAGTAGGTAGTAACGTCAAAAGCAATGGCAATAACTCTGTGAAGGTTAAGCGAAGATTGCCTAAAAATAGTAGCGAAGAAAATACAATCATTGAAGAGGACAGTGGGAAATCATCGACATTCCGATCGAAAAAGAGCCTAAAGTCCATCTTGAAATCATCTGCAAGTGCTGAAGTGCAAGCTCAAGAAATGAGCCGGCAAGATTTATATGCAAATCTCTGTCAGAAATCAAGCGCTGAAATTTTTGCAGGGAAATCCTTACCAACTGACGCGTCAGATATATTTTTAGTTGAGCACTTGAAGAAGACACTCCATACACTTAAGAGTCGACAGGAAGAATGTAAAGAGAATAATCTGAATGGTAAGGGTGGCCTGTGTAAGTTTATGTCAGAGTGGATCTCCTCAGAAAATAACCAAGAAGACAAGGACGAAGTTAACCCCACTAAGGACATGAGTGTTCCTGTGGTTTCGTTACCAAACTTTCAAACCACCGTATCCAACCCGGTCTTGAAGAAAATTACATTTTCCGAGCCTCAGCTCACAACCCGTAAATCAAAAATACAATCTAAACCTGAGATTGTGACCAACACTTCCTCCACCAAAAGGTCAAACTCAAAGAAGGCCAGGCAGAACGAAGTGCAAGAATTTACAATCGGGCCCCCAATCAGTAATCAAAATAAAATAAAATCTAAAAAGAAAGCTGCGGGGGCTGCCAAGTCCACCCCTGAAATTCCACGTGAAGCTGTTCAGCCAAAGAAAACTCAGTCTGGACCTGCTAAGTTGGCACCTACTGCCCCGAAGGTAACCCTCAAGGCTCCAATTAGAAAACCTTCAAAGGCAATGAAACAACTCTCCGACCCAAACATAACATTTCCTTATGTCGTAAGTCCGCCCTCTCCGACAAATAATCCGACCTCAAAGCGTTCCCCAAGCCCCGGAAGAAACAGACCGATCAGTTGGCCCCTAGGGTTGATGCCATCCCCATGGGCTTCGAGCAAATACTTCAAGGGTTTACCTTCCCTACCTGTTAAGAAAAAGAGTAAGGGGACTACGTTCCAGAAGAAGACTCTAGATGTTAAGAAAATTACCAGCAATGGTACCATTTCAAAACTCTTAGCACAAAGTTAACCCGGTATATGAGTATCAAATGTAAAAGTCTTCCTTCTTTTCCAGAGCAACGAAAAGAAGAAATCCGTCAGTTTAAAACAAGTATGATGAGGCTAGCTAAAGCTTACAGCCCTAACGGGTACATCAAGAGCAGAGGGAGTCCGAGCACATCCCTAAAAACATCATCTCCATCCAATTCCAAGCCCTCATCCCCTGGGCCATCTTCCCAAACCTCATCAAGGAGAGTTTCCGTGAGCTTCAGTGAAATGAACTCTGACAAGTCACGTAGTCGAAGTCCATCAAAAAGCCCTCCCAGACCTGGCAGTATGGATGAGGTGAAGAAACAAATGCTGGAAGAAATTCGGTCCGAGATTCAGGGCCCTATCCTCTCAAGTACAATGTCCAGTGATGATGACTCCAGCAGTGAGAGTGATGAGGATGAGGATGAAGAGTCGGATTTTGGAGGCTCCACCAACTCAAACGCTATAGGAGGGATGACGATCTACACGGAAGTTATGGAAAACGTACCACTACGTCCATTTCAAGGTTATCCAGAGTTTGAATTGGAAAGCAGAGCTGGTAGTAGAGTGTCCACAACTGTGAGCGAAAGGATGCAGCGGAGGGTCTCCTTTTCGGACCCCATTGCCGTTTTCAAAACCATGTCCCCACCTAGTTTATTCAAGGCTGATGATCGGCAAGAGGTATGGACTCAGTTTTTTCCCATATTTTCTAACCTCTGACCTGTGGGTTTATTTTGTTGCTCATTTATTGATGGAAAAGGACGAGGATTTAGAAAGCTTGCAACTTCGGAGGATTCAGAAACAGATTTTTGACTTTTAGAATTCATCTTCTAATATAATAATGTCAAGCTGAATGCTCAGGCTTCCAATATAAATACACAACAAGGACACATCGTCCTTCCAAAATATTTGTAAGAGGTAAATAATTTATTGTGTTTTTTAAAACATTGAAATTTCTTGTGCTGTCAATCTTAAAGATTTGAAAATAAAAGTATAAAAAATATATCAATATGTCTAGTCATGAGCATTTAGTTTCAAATCCCCTTAAAACAAATTGACTCAACTCACCTCCAAAAGCTACCTCAAAATAAAACCGATCCAGTAAGTGAAGCTCTTTTCCGAGAAAGAATACAAGACAGGTGTGTCAGTCAGTGGTGGTCTTGTCGGTAAACATACTTTGTAAAATAGCAGTCATTACAACCCCTATAATTATTCTTCCCTTAAATGATCAGTTTAGATCACTTGTATTTAAAAAAAATATAGCCCATACTAGCAAAGCAACGGCTATACTTTTTCCTGCAATGCTTATTCATACGGAAATCCTGCTGTAACAATCGCATTAGTCATTGTCACAAAGTGCCTATGCCTCCGTCTGTATCCTCAACCTCTGTTACTCATTACAAAGGGGCTGCTAGTGTTCCTACGGGTCCCAATGTCACGATTTTAGCCAAATAAAGCGTAAATCTCCGTCCCTTTCAACCTTCAGCTTCGTCTCGTTTAATCCTCAACTTTGTCACACCTTTCTCTAGCTTTGCCAAGTTTGAGCCAAGTTTTGAACCAAGGGCTCCTTCAAATAGATCAGAGGGTGTCGGAAATGATATGAGCATATGCTAGAGCCAAGAATAGTTTACGAGGATTTATTCATGTTAAGCCTATTATGATAGGAAGGAGAGATGAGGTGATTAATTGGGATTAAGATTTAATGTTGGCAGAGGGGGAGGCTCACCTCCCAGAAACAAAGATAATCTTTTGTGATGTGGGCAAGGATTTGCTTATTCATCTCTTGTGATCATCATCATCGCCTTTTTCTTCCCGTCAAAAGGGATAATTTCCCATTTCCTTTTTTTTATCACACCTCCCCTCCATAAGCCTTAATCTGGACCTCCAGCCCTCCTTACTGTAACAAGGGGAATAGTTGCCTCTTTTTTTAAAACAAATAAAAACGCTCCCTTTCGCTACTGATGTAGAGCCGTGTTTAGGTTGAACATAAATTTTTTTCATCTCTCAAAGTTAAATGATAATAAAAGGCTTCTCATTCACAAAAGACTTTTGAGAAGGAGGAACGAGATTTTGAAAAGTGTCAAAACATCAAAACATAATCTTGTATATCTTTTAAGGAGTGAATTGAAGAGGTGAATCTCCTTTAGAGATGAGCCATTATTATCAAATGTTACCCAACACTTCTTGTGGTTACACAGAGACGAGGAGTTTTGTGTGTAACAAGTGGCTTGAACTTCTTTCCAGCATTTCCGAGGTGTGAAACAGTTTAAATATTTCCATAGGCTTACATAGTCAAGCCTTTATATTTATATCCATAACGTTGGACTTTTGCTTTCAGAAGGGAAAAGGGAAATGTGAAGGGACAATTGAATTGAGCCTTATTACAAGAAACGGAAAAACTTGAGCCTTTTTCTTCTTCCTCCGTTTAAAAAAAATCTTTAAACTAGCTGTTAAGTGTTTTCATTATTAAATAAATGGCAATCATTCCCATTTAGTAAATATCTCAATCTTCCCATTCAATACAGATCCTTCTCCCTCAAGTACCGACTACAAAATAAAATCTCTCTAAACTGTACCGACTTGAATTTTTTCCCTTCCTCTTTTACTCTCTTAGTGTCCACTTTTCGCCAAGTCATTTGTAGCATTTAACAATCTTAAAACTGATGACAAGTAAAGTGCCCGTAGTTTACAACATGTAAGCCATGTAACAATGATGTAGCAAAGAGGAACTGGATGGACAGATTGGAAGCAGAGATTATTCCTAATCTCAAGTCAATAATGGATCCAGCAGATGCACCACCACCAATCCACCCAAATACAAGATCCGACAGATAAGAAAGAGAGAGAGAAAAAATCTAGCTTTTAAAATCCATAATGTACTATCGGACGAGGACGAGGATGGACGATGGACGGAGATGGACGATGGACCATGGTCGATGGAGCATTTAAGAAGAAATTAATCTTCTCTTAGATAAATGTCCCTAGTGGCAACTGGGAGTGCAGTGGTCTTAAGAAAAAAATATAAACCACCAGGCTGGAAAATTCAAGGCCTACGATATCATATGCAAAGCATTTCGTATATTACAGACCATGAGGCAAAGGACAAAAAGTCCCCCAGAGTCCTTTGCAGAAAAAAACAACAGGATTGCACTATTCCACTTGACTTTGCAATATTGTCCAAAGTTGTGTAAGGGAGCTAAAGGGAGAAGGATTCTATTAAGCTTAACGGGAAAGGTCCTCATAATATTCTCTGAACTCTCTTGAATATTTATGTCCAGTGTCATCCTGGCCGATGCTCACTGGAAATTCTCGAATTCCACATCCACCCAAGCCACACAGAACATTTCTCAAGTCAAGAGTCTTCTTCTTGGCTACTCTACTACTACTTAGTACTTTTAGTGAGACTAGTACCAACTCTGGATTTAATCAAAAGACCCAGAGAGGATTTCAATTGAAAATGAGGCAATATGACAAGGCGGACAGGGCTACTCTCTCTCCTCTCTCTGTATACGCAGGGTGAATCTTAAAAGTTTTTGACAATTGACATTTGACAATGCATAGGGTTGCAGTTCATCTCACAATGGACATCCACTCACTGTAACACTCACATTCACATGAAATTAGTCTTGAAATAGTCAAGATACAAAATTGAATTCAAAGCATGAAAAATCATCTACTCTTTAATTCCCTTGATATGTCTCTTTGTTTGTTTGTTTCACTACCCCTACATAAATAAAAAATAAAAAAATCGACCCTTGACCTCCAAAAAAGTGTACACAAGAACAGTGTTTAAAAAAATTAAATCCCTTCATGTATCTAGAAAATCTGGAAAATGCTGCAGTGCCGCTATTTCATCGCTGGATTTTTCAACCATCCGTGAGCATTATAAAAATTATAAATCATTTTATTTAAATGGGAGCATTACAGTGAGTGCATGTCCATTGTTGGTTGTGCTTGTGCACCACCACCACTGCACCAGCTCTAAATGAAAATGTTTGGAAGTTTTTCCAAAGACCATGAGACACTCCGAGAGATGGAAAGAACCCTGAAGATTTCAAATGATATGTCACAAAGGGCTCAGATCGAAAACCTTAAGACTACTCAAAAGTTATAATATCTATATACATATTTCCCGAGTCATCCCAACTTTATTTTATACACAGGGATAAAGTTACGATGAGAATGCATTAGCTAAAGAGTTGCTAAAGTTTAGTGGTATAGCAAGCAGTAAGTCACAGATTATATTCTTGTGTTTGTTGAACACACTTGGCCACGTTGTTAAACGTCATGTAGTTTGGAAGCGACTCCAAGTTTCCAACTACGTGTGTCCTTTTAAGCATCCAAGGGGGGACTCTATGAGAGTGGATCTGAAATCGAATCCAGTCTGTACTACAAGTCGGTATTTTCAGTGAGTAAATACTCTGGAGCTGATACGAGGGGGTCGGAATTTCAAAAAGACAAAGGAGGGGGGGTTGTATAGAGATGTGCTGTAAATAGAGTGTCAAATCCTTCATTGGATGTCAAATCCAATGATGCTCCACTTGTAGAGAATAACGGACACTTTCTTGGAACAATACCAACACTGACACGAAGGGATTTTATTATTTTTCCAGTCTCTGGTGCGAAGGGGGATGTTGTCTTGTAAATAAACATTCCTGGCATTCTCACAAGTTGAGAAATTATAGTTTCATATCCCCCTGTCTCGTGTGTGTCAATAAACGATGTGATGGCAGAAAATATCTATCCACTACACGGCTTTGTTAAGAGATACGTTTATTTCCAAGGGTATCGAACTACGAGTATCACATCATCTTGGTTGTCTCGTTTAACTATGACAGGTGATATTAGTGACATTCTCTTGTAAGCAAATCTTTTATGCAACATCTGTCTCCTTTTTAGTTTTGCTTCTGTGCAGCTAGCAGCTAGAGTTCAAAGGTTCGAGAGGTCCTTTAGGGAATTTTGGGATTCCCTTCGGGTTCATATTCATATTGATTTTGTTTTGATAACTTCAATAATAACGTAGGTATGAAGTCTTTAGAAATAATTGGGGTATGTTGCAAAGGAGAGAAAATGTTTTTCAAGATTTCGTAATGTTTTTCGGAACAATTTGAAATCCCAAGTTTATTTTTCAAATACTTTTTAGGGGTCAATTATAGAAATGACGATTTAAGGATTATTGTGGGATATTTCAGGATATTATTTTACCTATTTGTCAAGGACCAAGGAATAGCCTACCTAACCTTTGTAATGTTAAAAGAAATTCTTTAACAAATACTTTAATACTCCATCTCTTAATTGAAACGGAAAAAGTTTCAAAAAAAAAGTTTGAACTATTATTATTCTAATAAATTCTTAGACATCTTCTCAAAAAAAACATCTTCCTTGAAAATAAAGTTTTACTATCTGTATTCTGTCTCCAAAACTTTTTTTCACCTTGTTGCTTGTGTAAAAATAAAACTTTAAAAAAACTACAATTCTTTACAAACTATAAAATTACAAGGCGTCTACAGGCCCGTTTTCGGGCCATTATTGATGTGTACCTTTTTTCAGAGCTCAAGGGTTGATTTTTTCTAAAACATTTATCATAATTATCTCCAGGCTCTTTATTCAATTGTATCGAATGAGCTGTTGAGATTTAAAATCGGCCAAGTAGCTACAGAGGAGTAGTGAAAGCTATTTACATATCAAGGGAATTATAGAGTAGATATGTTATTTTAAAATCATAAAATAATTATCTTTCCACCATAATTTGCATAAAGATCTATTCAAAGTTTCTCGACCTTGTTCATCAGCTAGGACACACTCATACAGCATCGTCAGACTGCAATAAAGCTCGTAATAATAACAATAATAAACCCTCACTACCACATCCACACCGATTCGAAACTTGTCAATTCCCAGTCTGGAGAAACGATAAATCCCCTCCATATCCAAATCCCTTCCAACTCCCTGGAGACAAATCTCTCTCTGCGAGAATATTATTCTCATCTATAAAGCCAGCCCTCTCCAGTTCATCTCTCTTATGTACACAAAGTTGGTAATAAATTCTCCGCTTTTCTCTCCTCTAAAAGAATCTCAAATCTCTCTATCTCCACATCCTGGAGAATTGGATTCTGGAGAATTATTGGATTGGATTTATCCCCACTCAACACCACCACCAATACCAACATCAACACCAACACCTCCCTCATTCTTATCCAACTCTTGGGAAAGTAAATTATAACCGATTTAAAATACATATCCTAGTTTCTCATGCACAAGTTCAAGCTGGAGAAAGCGGGATTAGCTCACAAGGCCTGGATTTAACACCCCGACTCCCACTGCCACTTTCAAAGACGCATAACTCCGATCGCTTGAGTTTCATGGGCGGCTTAGGCCTTACGACTGCTTTGGCCTGGCGGAGGCTTTGGTGCTTGTAGTTAAGCGGAGCCGTTTTGCCTATGTCTCTTATCTGTTTATATAATAGTTGAGGATGTAGAAATGGATTGGATGGGCAATCAGAGGGGATTATCTTTTACGGAGAATCCTCCCCTCAAATTATGGCTCGGAGGAGACATTTATTGGTTCAATTGACTTCTAGATACTCGTCATCGGCGTGATCATCATGGGGATGATGATGGGAGTAATGGGGACTTGTATAGCGTGTGTTACAGGCTTTTTCACAATAGCGTAAACTCACCGGAAATCTCATGGACTTTCTCATAACGTTGTGAAATACAAAAGCTCCAGCCATTGTGGTCATGGTGGTCGGAAATTGGAATCGTGTCTCAACTCTCCTGTCCTTCCTGACTCTAAGCTTTTGGATGCAGTACTTATTACATCATGTTCAAGGACAAGTGATACATTCGTATCAATAGACATATGTGACAAAACCGCCATTACCAGTCCCACCACCACCACCTTGTCAAACGAGCAGTTCACACCGAAACTCGATTGCTGACTCCAACTGGTAAATTACACGGGAGCATTCTGAGGTTTTGGAATGAATCGCCAGTGCATGTGGCCTGGCTCATTTCTATTTTACTGATGAGTAGGTATTTATACGTGTGGGTGTGGGTTGTAGATATTTTTCAAAAGCCAATAAGCCACGAAGACCAAGTCACCACCTACTTCCCACGTCCCACGTTCCACTAAAACATAATCCTAAGACTCATTAAGAACCCTGGAATCCCGGACCTTTGTATCCGAATTCCCATGCATCGGCTCATCATCTCTCATCTCGTTTGGATTTGGGGGATTGTGTAGAAATATGCCAAGAGTAGACAGCAAGATCTATACATTGATGGGAGAGGTTGTGATGGATTTCTGGGGGGAAAGGGAAGTCAGTTGAATTAGTAGATTAGGAATTCCGGATGCGTTTTTCACACCCGGGTTTCCCCCTTCGGTTGCTTTCACTTTCGGTTCGTTTGTTCCTCTTAATTCCCCCCTTTCACAAGGAACCCCTCCCGGTTCTTCTATTCATTCTACAAACTACGAGCAAGACTGGGTTTTTTTCTCAGAAAATTTTCTCGTTCATCCAAGCCTTCTTTATTCACCTCATCTACCTTTTTACTTTTTATCAATTTATTCCATCCAATTATTCTCATCCTCTTCTCCCCCTTGAAATTATCTTGAATTTGGCTCGAGTCTCTCTCTGGAGAATGAGATATGGGGGTAGGGCTCTAATTTTTTGGAGGGGGGGGGTTGTAATAATTTTTACAGTTCATCTTGGTAATTACTTGAATTCTTAGTTGAGGCAGTGCCTTAGGAGTTTCTGCGCCAGAGTTGGCATTGCTTTGAGATACCATTTATGTACGGATAAGTTCCAATCTTTAAAAAAATAGAGATTAGTAGGATGAAGTAGTCGTAGATAAAGCTAATAAAGTTTCATGCCAAACTTAAAGATCATGGATGGAGCAACGAAGACAATAAAAATACATAAAAAAGCCAAAACCATAGAATTATATACTAAAACTACCAAAACTAATAACACTTTTGATTTTTGTTAACAACTTGACAAGCTTTAAAAAAGTCAACATATCATCTCTAAGCCTTAAAACTAATCTTGAAATTATGAACCCATCCCTTTGACATTGAAACTATCTGCTAGTTATTGTTTACTCTCTTGAATGTGTCACTTGTAGAGAGACATAAAATAAAATTCATTCTCCTATTTACCCGTGAAACACTCTATTGTCAAAATCAACCAGAATCTATTTTGACCCTATTGACCCTTTCGCAGAAAGCCAAAGGAAGAGAAGGAAAGTGCATCTTCTCCAGTTAGTTGTTAGTTCAACAACTTAAGAAAATGATTTCTCTACCAAAATCTGTGCCCTTCAAGTACATAACATGCCATTCAAAAGTAACCTGTAAAACCCTACTCCCTAATAATACAATAAGAAGACCATCCCTTAGTGCTAATACGTAATAGCAAGAGAGGTGGCAAGTAAATGGAGTGAGATGTGTGTCTATGTAACTTGTCACTCAAATGTCAATTCCCACAGCCCATTACTGCACCAAGTGTCAATAACTTTTACAAATCTCGCCAGCACATCTCTCTTCATCATGACAATGGAGCTCAAAGTCATATGGTCAATAGTTTTGACATACAACTTGAGCCTAGACCGGTAGTTCATTCTTCTTTGAACTCTTACAATTTAGAGATAAGAAATAAAAGTCACTTGGGATTCATAAGAATTATCAAAGATTGACTTGGATTGGTGGATATATGAATTATGATGTTAACACGAGGTTATCCCCCACTGCCACTCTATAAAAAAAGGATAACCTTTGTTCAATCTGGATAGCAGTGGATTCCCAAGAGGGCCAGGTAGTTTAAAAAAGATCTTTTTATTCCACTGATGACTTGTAAAGTTTGATTATCAAACGTTTTACATTCATAAATATAAAATGTTTTTTATGACTCCAAGCTTTGAAACACAGAGAGGATTTGAGTTTGTTTTTTATAAATATTTGATATTTTTTCCACCCAAAGATGATGGGAAGTTTGGGTAGCAAAAACTAGAGAGACACACAACAAGTCTGAGAGTTGATTTCAAGTATTCCCAGCTTTGAGGTAATTAGGTAAAAGTCATGACAAATTAATTTGAACCGGCTTCCAGTTTTCCTTGAGAACTCCTCCACCTCCCTTTTATCATTATGAATCATGATGAAGAGTTTGAAGAGGATGATTTATCATTCATTTCCACCACCACCACCAACACCAACCACTGCCATCCACCTTCTTCCGAGTCGGGTGAAATAATTTAGAAATTACTTGGACAAGTTGACTCACTAATGGATCCAGTCTCCTCTCACCCATTAATTCCCTCAGATGGACTAATGGAACGAGACTTGAGATTTGTGGTCGGGCGACGATGAAGATGATGTTCATCATCATCATCATCATCATCATCGTGCTCATCATGATGAGCAGAGGGTGATACTATCTTAGAAATTCCTCAGTGGAGTAGCCTCTCCATACTTTATCCTGGACAATCTCTCTCTTGTGAAATTTCTGGAGATTTTTGGAAAAGGGAAAAAATTGTCGGTAGGGCTACGGAGTGTAAAGAACCGGAGAGAGGAATGTCCAGGAATGCAGAAAGAAGAAGACACGTCTCACAATTATGTCTTGTCATGTCCAGCTCAAGGATTGCCTTCGTTTATCATTGAGGAGAGGTTTAAAAGGAGCTTTTGGGCCTTTGTGTGATCGTTTACAACCCTTTTTGTCACACATGGTCCAGGAGATACGAGTCGGCAAGGTGGGCTGTAAGAGACAAGGTATTTTTCTGATGATCAACTCAGGGTTTTCGAGCTTCTGCATGAATTAAAATTACTTTGATTACATCAAAATAAATATTTCTCCTGTCTCACCAACCTTGTCTTCCCAACGGGTTTTTTTTCTACACAAATTTATATGCGGAGGGGGTGGGGGTGATTGTGACAGTCGTGGGTCTTCATTTTTCTTGTTGTCGTGACTTTTGGAGTTTTCACGAGTCCATGCAAGTCCAACTGCTGCTCATTCCAGAGAGGACGAGAGTATTTTTAAGTTTAAAAATATTCAAAGCATTCTATTCCTAGGTTCTGGTATGTGTCTTATTGTTAGTCATGATTTGGCATTGTTGGCATTTTTAAATATTTACTAGCATGGTTCCATGCTAAAATTTTATTGGGAAAAAATGAATGGATTTCTACTGACTTGACGAATGTTTAAAAAAATATTAAGCTCCGTGCCGTTTGCCGTGTTGAAGCCAATATAACACATCAATATCATAAATTGATAACTGGAATATTTAATTACAATATTTAATTAGGACTATATGTGAAATGATTTTGAACTATCCAAGGGCAAGTTGAACTAATCAAACTCTTGTTTATAGTTTAGTTGAATATTTTTTAAAAGCCTTTTTGAGCTTAAAAAACAAATGAAAAGCTGATAAAGCAGTGGAATTTAATTATTTAATGCGTTTTAATAGAATGGACAATTAATTAGGGCTGTATTTAATAACTTTATATTAATTATATTCCATCTATACTCCACGATATTACAAATGGATCAGAATGTTAATAGTTTCGGAATTCGTAGTCCGTAGGTTACAAATTCAATCGTCCCTCTTGTTAAAGTCCTCTTACCAAGTTGAAGTAAGTGAACTCAGCCCTGAATACAAAAATGTACAAAAGAATCAAAGCTATTAGATCACACACTTTCCATTTCATTTCCTTAAACTCTTTCTATAGGTTCTGATTGAATTGCGTAAAAGAACGGGTGGGGGAGTCATTGTTCACCAGCTCAAGTAACAATGAAAAGGGCTTTGAAAACAAGCTAACCACCAACAATGGTTAACATCCCCGGAGTTCATTGGGTTTCATTAGCATGACGAATCACTCATTGATTAGTATTTCCCAATACCGTAAAATACATCTGTACATAACATACCCCCGCTACCATTTCATTCACTGACCCGGGGTGGTGTGTCACTCACTTTTTAATCAAACAACCTATAGGAAATATAATACAAATTTCATGTATCAAGATTTTTAATATTTAACTTTGTTTACACCAATTGTGCTACTTGTATTTAATGTTTTGGCTTCAGTAACGTCGCATACCCTTTAGACATATTTACAATCTCACAACATTGAACAACAGATCTAAATCTTTAATAGTTATTAAATACCGTGGAATTTCTAATGTCCACTTTTCTAATCGTTCAAAGCTCCAAAAGCTACTACATCTAATATCGACAAACTCACAAGCTTTTGTCGACTGAAATTCATAAGGAAAATTTTGAACAGCTAACTATCAATGCTAACCATCCTATAGATATAATACCCGGGTCGGACCGGCTTGATCCATCAAGTCTCTCAAATAATCTCTGAGGTTATCCCGAGTTAGCCATTATTTGTTAGTACACAAGCAAATAAAACAAAGCCAATGCTTCCAACACTTAAGTCTTGCATAACATAATAAGCTATAAGATATAGATTGTACGTTCGCCTCGTAACCGAGATTGCCTATTTCTCAAGTGTCTCAACTTCCAAAATCCCATCTTGACTTGGGATTGCGGTGGTGGTGGTGGTGGTGGTGGTTATGGCAGTGTGTCTTTTACATCTTAGTTAACTCATCTTATCTAGTGCACCACGGGCAATGAAGCGAGATGGGAGCCCATAAGCCTCCCTAGTTCTATGTTCGATGCACCTTCTCTTCTTTAAACCATTCCAATGATATTAATCGTCACCCCAATTCCATGTCAAACACTCCCTGCACTTCCTATACCTACCCTTTGCATTCTAATTTCCAAACTGCAATGTGCAAAATATTTGACTATTGATTTATTACATAGCAAGTGCCGCACTGCCGAGAACAAGGCATTCCCACCTCCAATTACATTACATCCCATTGTGCATTTCACGTTATGTTATCATCTCCCACGAATGGATTTGAAGTAATCGTAGGCCATGCCGAACCAGAACCAAAACCAACAAATCTCTACGTACGACTAGAAACGGCATGAAATTAAATAATTCTCGAGCTTCTCGATCTCTCTATCTATAGCCCAGAAAAGGTTGAAGGAACCCCCTCTGCCACAGTCAACAATGGGATAATATGATATTAAACTAAACTCTGTAGCACAAGCTGGCAAAGCCAACAAGAGCTTCTTGTTTTGTCTCCTTTCAAAGTAAAATCTGCTCAAGCCACTAGGGTCTTGTTGATGAGTCTTACTTAATTTTTAACTCGATGGAAAAAGACAGGATTTTTTTCTACGTGTTTTATGTTATTTATATATAATTTTATTTTCCACATCCCTCTCTCTCCTTTGAGAGGTTTGATGTTGGATTTGGAGTCTCAAAGTCTCAATCTTTTACAAGTCCCCTAAATTGGCAATTAAACTTTCTTTTTTTGCTCACAAGTGCAGTTTGCAATTCGACTTCCTTCGTGGTTCATCCCTCGCGATTTAATCCACACATAAACACACAAGTGAGGATTAACCTCTTTTATCTCTCCTATTAAATCATTTAGATTAACAACAGCAACATACTCACTAATACTAACTAGACCCGTATTTTTTTTGCACACACTAAATATAACATCTTAAGTGAGAGGATTACAAGGAAGACAAATGGTTCGTCCCGGTCTACTACCTTTCCATCTCCCTCTGTCCTTTGTTGTCTCCTTGCTGTGCCTCAATACTAATTTAACGGGTATTTTAAACCAATAATAATAATAAATATTAACATAATTTACACAGTGCTTCCAATGTGTAGTATCGGGTGTTTTAAGATTGTGAATTTCATTGGCGTTTTTTCTTGTTCAAATAACTCGTAGTGGTCCTCGGGGAAGGGCCCTTTTGTAATCAGGCTGGGACGGGGCCACACGATATGATTCAGAACGGGGTCATGAATCCCAAGTACATGTGGCACAAGCGGGGTCATAAAACATATGTCCCGGTCGTGATGGACCATTCTTACTGTGAGTTATGTTATGTCTCTCTGATGGATTATTTTATAAAACCATTCGTAGAGTAGACTAAACGTGTACATGTGTTTCTTATGGATTTTTAACCTCCTGTTTTGTTTCCATCGTTTGTAAAATTGATTTCAGCTTACAAGGAGCACGGGATCATCGTCGGGGGGCTCCATGAAATCCAGGAAAAGACTTGTGTCGAGTTTGACATTTATGACAATGAGGCCGAGGTGGAGGACAAGGACTATGTGTACATTACCAAGAATACCAAGCGGGGTTGCTACTCTTATATTGGCCGGATTGGAGGAAAGCAGGCAAATGACTTTCCCATATATTTTCCATAAAAATCAAAAATCAGCATTTTTTAAGGGGAAATGTTGATTTAAAAAAAAAATTGTTTAAAAGCATCTGTCTCAATGATTGGAATGATTTATAGGAGATCGGGCTGCCGATCGGGTGCATCAGTCATCGCACTGCAATGCACGAGGTAATAATTAATTAATTAAAATTAATTAATTAAAATTAATTAATTAAAATTAATACAGATGTTTCATGCCTTGGGCATTCGTCATGAACATGTAAGAAATGATCGAGACAAGTTCATCATCGTTTTTTGGGGGAATATTCGACCAGGACGGGAGTCGAATTTCAAAAAGAGGAGTCCCTCTGATCTCGTCACAGGCCCTTATGACTATGACAGTATCATGCACTATGAGAGGAAGGCCTTCTCTCTCAATGGGATGGAAACTATTCGCCCTTTGGTGAGTAATTAGAACGGCATGATCAGAAAGTACAGATTTAAAATAAAGTATCTCAATCCTTAGATGATGAAAAATTTTGTAGGCTATTATTCTGGAGTATAGTAAAATAAATACCTCCCCCCCCCAAATAAAAACAAAACTAAACCTTTGAATTATGAATTGCAGAAATCCGGAGCCCGAATTGGCGTTAGGCAAACGATGAGCCACTGGGATGCGGAGAAAGTGAACGCAATCTACAAATGTGGAGGAAGCTATAGCAATTCGCCCCGAGGGGTCGGAGGTCGACTATCCTACACCCCGACCTTATTCCAGGACAATGACGACCACGACAACAATCACAACCACACCCTCCCTATTGCCGAGTACGATGACTTCAATGGGGGCATTCAGCCGCAGACTCACACCCGACACCGCTCTCAATTAAGGGACGAGGTGGATGGATTCAATGACATTTCTTCCTTTGACGACCGGGATGAGGAGACCCGGAATGATGACCATAACAGCAACAATCACAATCACGACAATAGGCCCTTTCAAAGACAGAGTGACCGGGGGAACAACCGAGGGGATGAGGGGATTAGGGAGGATAGCTTAGATAATAATAATAATAACGATGACTACTCACCCGTCGACGACTTTTATG
Organism: Agrenia bidenticulata; assembly: GCA_034694785.1. Taxonomy (NCBI): domain Eukaryota; kingdom Metazoa; phylum Arthropoda; class Collembola; order Entomobryomorpha; family Isotomidae; genus Agrenia; species Agrenia bidenticulata. Next base: position 12,269 of record JAQFYM010001310.1, on the reverse strand, counting down.
ACTTTTGAATAATTAACCATCTCTAATTAACTAAGTTAACTACCAACTTGATTGACTCATTGATACCGGGAATAAAAGCTAAATATTTCTCAACAAACACTTGGAAGGGATGTATATTTATAATTTTATTAAATCTCGTGACTCGTGTGTGTTCGTCTCTGGTTAATCCAAGATGATATAAAAGGCTGTAACAATTACAAAGGGCCCTCCTGGCTCTTTTCTTCCTCCTCGGCACCACTGACACATTTTCTCATCACAATTAGCCAAGCTCCTTTGAAAAGGCTTTGGAAAGAGAGAATCTTCCTCCTCTCGTTTCTAAAGAGAGTCTCTCCGGCATATATAAATACACATATAAAATGTTTTTTTATAGAGTCGAGGAGGCTCTTTTATTTTTTAAGGAAATGGAGTTGAGACCATTCTTATAGAACATAATAGAGAGGAGAGAGAGAGAGAGGAAAGCAGTGTGGATTATTACAAGACGGAGATCACGTCTTCCTCTTTTGTTACTCAAGTTAAGGAGGAAATGGAGGGAGCAATTAGTAATTGTCTGTCGGCCCTCGAACCCTTAAATTAAGTCCAGGCTTCCACCTGTCCTTAATGTCCGTATGGGCTATGGTCTCCAGTCTAGTATGTTGTGACTCAAATGTAATTCCAAATTGCTATCCATGTAGTCCTAGAAATTTTAAAATCACACAGCCTCCCACGAATACCAAGAACGAACAAGCTGGAAGATGGTAAAATGTTTTTTTTAACAAATAAATGCTACCACAGTCGACGAGTGGACGAGTCGACATTCGACAGTCGACACTCTCGACAGATGAGAGAGATATGGGACGGTTGTTGTATTCTTTGTGTGTCTTTTAGTTCTGGTTATTAAAGATTGTAGAGATTCCCTTTGTAATATGCCAAGGCCTTGGGGGCTCCCCTTTACTTTGTATTTAGTGGATGTGCAGAAAAGTATAATTTTTTCCGTTCACAATTTCATTAAGAAAAGTAAGAAAACAGAGTTGGAGAAAAGAAGAGTCAGCCGAGCATTATTTATTAAGTTTCAAAACAACGAGGAAATCCTCTTCCTCGGCTTCTTGTTCATCTGTCAATTATTAATTAGGAAACCTGGCAGAGTTCTATGAGATCCCTGGGGTCACTTTGCGGAAAGGAAAATCCTCCATGTTTTTTTCATACAAAAGTTGCATCGAAAAAAAATACACTCCAAACATTTGATATCACATAAACCTAGTGCCCCAACTTTTTATTACCCTCTAACCCATATAACCCACCCTGTGCAAAAATCATACCCCCCCCCTCGGCATTTATAAATCATTCATACCCTGTAAATAAAATAATAATCTACCGTCGTCCTACAAGCCAGCCTATCTAAATGCATTCAATCACTCTCCATTCCTCTCCTCAATCTAAAACATTTAAACACCAGGCCCAACGGGGTAGGCAAGCATAAAAACTTTTACGGTATTCAACACCTCACATAAAACTGCTATAACTGCAACCAAAAAAGTCCCAAGCCAATCGACTCTTGGTCACAAAAGCCCAAGCCAAGAAACCACTAAGACTCTCAACTGTGAACCACAAACTTTCCCAGGACGCCCTTATATCCTCCCAGCTACATAGCAAAGTGTGGCAAGAGTGGATTTCGGGGATTTGAAATAAATTTTGAAATCCTCTAGCAAAAAAAATCGGGCTAAATCTCATCCTCAGCTATTACACGATCTTACAGAGTAAAACGCTTGCTCTTGTGGCTAGGAAATACAATTGAGCTCGTTCCCCTTCTACTCAATTGCCTAGGAGTCCTTTCTGCTCTGTAGACGAGTCTCTGCTGAAGACTTGAAGAGACCAAGTTGAGAGAAGCAGGATGAAACCAACTCTGCTCTTTTCATACAAAACTGTGTTCGGGGAAAAAGCTCTTAGTCAGTGTCAGTAAGGCTCCAGTCCTCGAGCCGAACGGATCATCATCATCATGTCCGTCTCCTCCTCATCTTACCCAATCACCATTTCTAGTATTCACTCCACCAACTGTGGGCATATTGGGACAAGGCTGTGGAATTATTATCCTTTCACAATAGCCGCACAAGATCACTTGGAAATTATCCGCTGGCAACTAGTCCACTTTTTGGGGGAATATGAATAATATAGAGAAACAAAAGGAAAGAGTATAGAGAGATAAAATATTTAGTATTTTAGCCATACCACATTTGAGCCCAGTAGTGGTCTTGTGGTCAGACGGAAGAGATCTGATCTTTGTCAACAATGCCGATAAAGCAAAGAGAGGTAGAAGTGATCAGGATAAACAGATAAAAACTCGGGGTTTTGACAGTTCATCAAATCCCATGTATTCCCATGTAGTTCCTCAGTAACAAGGAAGACTAAGTTCCTCGGAGTTTAAGCCCCTGTGAAATTGAGTTTGAAACTCAGAATAAGATAAGACTGACGGCCAAAGTTAATTTTGACCAAAATGTCCCCCTCCACCCCATTAGTTATAATTGTGAGTCTAATCCTCAGCAGTGGTGTGGACTCGTCAACTTCCCTCCCTGCTTCCTCCAATATGTCGAGGATAAAATACTCGACAACTTCCACCTCCACATCAACTCGGCTGGTCGTAAGTCTTGGTCTTCCAAGTCCTAACACAGCCGCCTTCTCAGGATTGACAAATTTGAGGCGACAGATCGGAAACTCATCTCGAAATCCTATTTGGAATTTGCATACCAAAGTAAACGGACAAGGGGAAGGAGGACGAGTAGAGCTGAATGTGACAGATGTATCTCCCTCTCCTCCGGAATCCAATACGTCCACAACCTTCAAAAGACCTCAAGAAGAACCTCATCCTGCGGATCCCAAATATTTAAATCACACTTCCTCCCACCCTGCAAATACAACCCGTGGGGGCAGTAGTGGTGGGGCAAATGTGACAAAAGACCCGGATGAAACCCAAACCCCTCCCACCACCGCCAATACCCTAATAAGCTACAATAGTTCCAATCATGTTCACCACCATTCAGTCCCAATGACACGAGGGGATCCCCAACCGGCTTTAAAAACTATTGTCCTCCCAGAGCGAGATGAGATCTCTGAAGGAAGTGGAACTGATCTCCAGGCCCAACCTCCCTGTTCTCCTGTCATTGTCAATCAGACGGAGTCGGGACGGAAGGCCGACGTGGACAAATGGGCTACGGGACTTGTCAGAATAACTCAATGTATTGCAAATTGTCTCAGCACTCTTTCCATACCGGTCCCAACACCTCGGCTCAAGTATAGCAAATATAACGTAAGTTTTTTCTCTCTCTTCAGGGCATCAGTATTTTTTTATATTCCCTTTATATCCACAAAGAACATATGAACTCGTTTCACACACACAAGATCACAATAAAAAAAGAACATAACCCTAGAGCCAATACTGCTACACTAGACCATATATTTTTAGTCACGGTGGGACACTAAATTTCTCTCCTTTCTCTTTCTTCCGGATGTAGAAAATGTCGGGCAAGACTGGAGATGCGGCAGGGTCGGCTCCTAGGATTTCGTCACAAGGGCACAATCACCCAAGTCCTTCTAATGGCGACAACACGAGGATGATGAAACATAATTTAAATGATAAACTGGTACGTGAGAGTCATTTTATGGTTTTAATTGAGATTTCTCACTTGAAACAGGGTTAGGACGTATGAGCTCTATCTATAAGAACTTGTAGACGAAGGCCCAAGTTAAGTATATAAACAAGTAAAGGTGGTGACCCAAGTGGTGGTGGTGGTTTCACCTCCCGTGTGTCATCATATTCTAAGTAATAGCCTAATTCTTTAGAAGGTGTCCTTCCCTTAGTTCGTGATGTGATAACTGCCTCGTTATTACATCCGGGACCTCCTTTTAGACCGTTGTGATTAAATACGTGAGAAAGTTAGCAAATCTTAATCTCCCTTGACATGTGTAGGATGCTGGATGTTGGCCTTGTCACCCGAGGGGAGAGAACTCCTTGCAATCATAACACAATCTCCAGGCTACACTTTAGATTACATTCGAAACAAATCTCCTTAAGATTTAGACACTGCAACTGCCATAGGGAACCCTTTTGGTATATATAGAAACCAAGACTAGGGAAATTAAAACTTTTTTGGTAGTTCTCAGGACTGCTTATTAGGACTGAAGGTCCAATTGGTATGAACTGTGTGGCACAGTTTAGAAGACCGATATCGGAAATGGATCTGACGTTGAGTGTTATATGAAAAAAGGGTGTGATAAATTAGTGGCACTAATTAATTAGAGCAAACTCCCAGAATTGGAAAAGAAGGGGAAATTCCGTGAAATTTAATTCGGGGACAAATCTTTAGATGATTTCTGCTAAAGGTGCTCCCGAAATTGGAGCATTGAATTCGGTTGCTTTCTGAGATCTGGGTGATATATTTTCCACATATTGTTACAAGTACGTGAGGGAGTGAGTAGTACCTACCACTTCCACATCTAAAAATACCGGGTAGTATCCGAATACGTAAGAAACACCCGTTTTCCCCTTTTCCGTATGAATTTCCAAGATAAATGTGGCCCACTTGCCCATGTCACGAGTCTCATGACTTCTGGTTCGCCTAGTTCCTTCCTCTCTCTAAAAAGATCTCTGGAGAAACGCCCGGTCTGAAACGTATCGTGTCTACTATAAGAAACAATAAACCCTGGAGATATCCGAAACTGTATAAGGATTTCAACATCTTCTGGATAAATATGGACGACATGACATGCATGCCAAATAGCATAGGGGCAGAATCCTCCTCCTCTCCAGAATAATCCAGAGACTGGATTATTGTAAACCTTTGTAAAATCTAAACATAAAGACGTAGATAACATGTCTTAACAACAAGTCAGAGGGACTCTTATCACTTTGTTGTACTTTGTGCCAAGTTTAATTGATTATTTATTAAGGAGCCGGGTCTTGCATTTCAAAAGTTTCAAAAGTTTCCAACCTTCCAAAATCCCTGGAGTTTCTCCCATTTTTACCACCCGGGGTGGTAGAAATGATGTAAATCCCACGTTTTCTCCGTAGGTTCTCAGGAGAGGTGTAAATCACACTTGTTCGTTTCTTGTAACTTTGTTCCAGGAATAAATCATTGAAAAGTAGTAGCAGTAGTTTTTACGAGTAACACAGCTACTTTATGTGACCGTCCATGTGACCTTCCGTCCGTCCGTCCTTCGAAACAGTCCGTAATTCCAAAAACTGTTTTCAGACATCCTTTAGGATGTCCTAGCAGAGGCCAAGTTCCAAGATGGTCCCAACAAGATGGACCCTTCAGGGTTTATTTTCCTAACTTTTAAAAAGTTGCAAGCTCCTTGGAGTTTCTGCCATTTTTACCACCCGAGGTGGTAGAAATCACCCGTTTTCCCCCGTAGGTTCTCAGGAGAGGTGTAAATCACACTTGTTCGTTTCTTGTAACTTTGTTCCATGAATAAATCGTAGAAAAGTAGTAGTAGTAGTATTCGTAATGGTATGGGATTGGAATGGCTGTAAAGTTTATGGAGATAAAGTCGTTAAATTTAAACGAGGATTTAGATTAGATAAAAAAAAGCCCAGGTTGAGATTGTTGTTGGAAGGAATATGGAATACCCCAACGGGTAATTGAGCTACTTGGGAGGAGGATAATATAAAAATCTCCAAAGTCTTGTGCGAGATTTTTTCTGTTTGGAGAAAAAAAAATGAATGGATGGATGTGCAGAGAATGGGATTTATAAACAAGATGCGGAGATATATAACAATTTTACGATGTGGTTAATTTTAGCATGACGTTTTATGGCCCTGTGTAGTAGTCCCTGGAAGATAAACTAAATTGTAAATACAAATATATACAACTTTAGATTCGGCATGGGATTCTAGTGACTTGAGTTGGTTTTGCTAGACTGGAGCTAGATTTGTATTTATGGACGTAGTAGTAGTTTGTAGTAGTTAGTAGTATGGGCATTACTTGAATTAAATTTGTCGGCTCGAATTGGCCAATTACTTTGTAAAATACGGTAGAAGGTAGTCTAAGCTGCCTGAGATAAAAAAAACACACCGTATAGTTTTGAGCAGAATAAGTTTTATAGTTTAAGAAAAAAAATAGGCCCTTGAATTTTAAATCTTATGTAAAGACCAAAGAGACGGACTCGGAGCAGATCTCTAGGTTCTTGAGTATGTACTTTTTTTAAACCCAGTAGGGTCAAAAGTTTGAAAGAATCTTTTAAGTTTGAGTGCAACATTGATACGTTATACCATAGAACTATATACTTAAATACAAGTTATACGGATGGTGGTGAGTCATGAGGGATGACATAATAGATGGACGGACAGATAGACAGACGAAATAGGATCATCGCACAAGTCGGACTAATTTTGTTTTGAATAAGTTTAAAAAAAGTGGAGATTGTAGATTGTAGAATACAAGAGTGTTGCTCCTCCCGAGTTAAAATCTGGTATAAAGATCCCCAGAGTTCCACGATGGCAAAAAGAGGATGATGAATTTGTAAATGGGAAAAATGTGTAGCAATTTCAGTCTGTTTTCCCAAAGTAATTTCCACACCACCGGATTTGTCAAGCTTCGTGGAGGGTCCCGAAATAACTGCACAAAAAAATCCCTTCCAAAAAATCATACACCACTGAAATTAATGCGACAAAGTAAACACGCCAAGTAATCATTTTCTCACCCCCACCCCCTCCACACTCTTTAAATAAAATATTATAACTTGACTATGAAATCCACACTAGTACAGAAGATTCAAGAAATTGCTAGAATTTTCATACATCTTTGGATTATTTTAAACAAAATAATAGGCATACTTTCAGAGAGGAGGTGGAAAAATTCATTTGCATTCTGGTCACAATCTAGACTAAAAGATTTCCGAAAGTTTCTAGGGATTAGAAAAATCGTGAAGAAATATTTTTAATTTTTTTAATTTAAAAAAAATAAAAAGTTTTTATTCGTATTTACAATACTATCATTTTTTTCACCCTCATATAATTTCCCAAGCGCTCATTCCGAATTTAAAACTAGAAATTGCAAATCCTCTGTATTTTGAATTAAAAAATGTCAACAGCCGTTAATCTAGGTATAATAATTAGATTCTCAATAATCGCCATAACCCTAATTTTATTATCTACAAATTAAAGGCAGAAATAACACAGGATTTATCCCAACAATGCGGTCAAAACCTTTCAAAAAAAAATCCAAAAGCTCCCGAGCATTGCATGCGTATTTTAAAAATCTATCCCCCACCAGCAAGATCAATTATCTCAGCCTCTGCTTTTGTCAATCTCATTTAAAGTCATTTGTCATACCTCCAACCTCCTATTTACATACCAAGAAAACCCCGAGAAAAAAGTCCTGCTAAAAAATCCCGATCGTAAAATCCCTGTAGCATCCCTCAAGTAAATGGACTCAGAGGTAAATTTAGATGGAAGACGGTGATTTCTATTTCACACTCTCGCCTAAAGAGTTTACTTAGCACAAAATAATTGATTACACATAGCTCAAGCAGACTATCCACCACGGCTCCAAAAAAAAATCCCCTACTAGCTCCATATAGTCGTGAAGATGGAAGGGGAAATAAATTATGGCTATTGCCACCACCACTACTAATAGCACCAAAGCCACCATTGCACATTCAACATTCTTAACTTTATTGGATGGAAGTGATGACTTCACTTTTTTTTAAAGTGGTACGAATAGACAGAGATACGAAACAGACTCGGTCTCATTAAACATAAATGGAATCCCTCTGTTTACTCTTGTTTACTTTAACGGTCTAAGAAATGTCTTGTTGTCCTCGGAGGAATTTTACTAACTTGTATTAAGTGACGTGTATTTAGCAGAGTAATTAATTTAGCTTGGAGCTATCGAGGAGGCTGTCCACTCTGCTCTGGTTCTAGTATTTAAGGGAGGTCCCCACTTGGCATTAAGCTTGGCATTTTGGAACAGGTATCGCATGCAGCATACAGACTACCTTTTTCTTGTCAAGTTAGATTTACAGTGGGTATTTTAATGCGCAAACTGAAAATCTATAGCCTGGAGATATTAATCTATTACAAATATTTTATTAGATGCATAAATCTTTCAAGTTTGAAAATTCGACATTTTCAAAAAAAACTTTGGAAAATAAACTCAATATTGTAAAGGAGAAAGCAATAAAGGTGAGTAGTAGTACTCGTAGTAGACTGTATCGTAGGTTGTAAACACAGAAGCCAATACACTTTCAATCTCTCCATCCTAGAGAGACGAAAGTCTCCGGAAAGTAAAATGACACCCTCCTCTTATTACATCCGAAGCTTAATGTTTTTTTTCTCTCTCCTCTATTTTGGAAACAGTTGTCAAGTTGCCAAAAAACCTGCAAGTTCCTGCCCCGAAAATCAACTACAAGAAGAACGACTCCTAGAAGCAGCCCCCCACCATCATCACCACCACCACCACCGCCATCCATGAAAAAGAAAGTCTTCTTGCTACAAAGAAATAAAGCGGAGGAGATGAAGAGAATCCCAATTCTTCCTTCAGCATCAATACAAATCCCCACTAAACCATCTCACCCTTCGCTCCGACTTGAGATAACCCCAACTGACACGGGGGCATTTATTCTCAAATGGCCAACGATTTCATCTCCAACGTCGAGTCACAAGAGCCCCCGAGTCATCTTGTACACCATCGTCCTCTTCCCACAGGATGATACACAAACAGAGCCGAGGAGTCCACCTTGGAAATTAATTGACCAAACCTTGGCTCAAGAAACCCAAATCTCATTACTCGTCAATCTATGCCAGGAGGAAAACTTGCCACCACCGAATCTTAGCAGTAATAACACAAAGGATCTTCTACTTGGTAGTGGGGGCATCATACGAGTACTTGCCGTTAGTTCCCAAGGACTTGAGAAACTTTTCTCAGGCTACCTCTCATGTTGCAAAGGGACTTATCATAATCGGAAGGATTATGACACAACCGTCAGTGGGGATCCTCGGCCTTTCACAGGCTTTCCAGAGGGTGCCCATCAAAATCCTACAAACTTAGAGATTAGCAAGGGCCTAAGGAAGAAAGTTGTCGGGTCCGGTGGTGAAAATTTCGTACCAGCGCCAAGCACCATATCATCTCCACCACCACCACCATTATCAAAATCCTGGGGACTTCGGACAGAGTCCATGGTCTATGAGAACTACCTCATGGTCACCGAAGTGTCATGGACTGTCCCGGAAGGGCTATCAAATCATGAGAAGAATCTCACACGGGACCGATCCGGGGACGAGGGGTGTAACTTTTTGCTCACGTGGGAAATTTTCGGAGGGGGGCTGAGGGGCAACCTCGTGACGGATACGACATCGGGGACAATTAGTCTTTGGCCTGACACTGCGTATTTCGTTCAGGTAAGAGGGGGCACGTTTTACTACTGCACTATTCTCATCAGTCATTTGGACATTGGGCCACTTCGGGTCTTGGTTCTTTTTCTGTGGTATTAAATAAGCCGTGAGTCTCTCGAGAGTAGATTCATATTATAGCTGAGAAGAGCTCCGAGCTTAAGTAATCCTTACTCTTCCCACGTTTTCAATTCTCACAGAATTTGATTCAATTTCACAGGTCGGGATCATAAACAAGGAAAGCTCGGATTTAGTCCCACCACCAACCCAACCACTACCATCCACCTCAAAGACAAACACTTCTGCCCCCAACGCTTCCTCAGAAAGTGGGGCTGGAGAAGGGAACTATTTGAAAAGTAACCTCGGGTTGGAATCAATAATATTCCCACTATCAGATGGAGAGCCTCCTTCGGTAACTCTAAAAAGTGAGCTTCTATTCGTCAATACAAGTCAACTTGGAATCCCAACAACCTCGTCCCCATCCTCATCATCATCGTCGGGTATTAGGAGTAGCAGTGGCAGTAAATCTAATAATCCTCTCTTGCCTCAAGAACATGGCAAGTCCTTCTATCCTGGACAGGGGAAGGACGTGAGTTCCATACAGATTGGATTCGGTCCCAGGACTTTGAAAATAACAACCACCACCCCCAAGCATACCACCCCCACCATGAGCAGTAGCAGTAGTCGTCGTGTCAGCAAAAATATAAATGACCCGCACCAGAGAAACGATGGCTATGAGAATGGCCACGGTTATTTGGCTGATAGCCCTCAAGGATCAGAATATTATGAACAAGGAGCTCGGGGCAGTTATCAAAATACTCTGAGAAGGAAGTCCTCCACGTCTGGGCCAAACGGTTATGAAGATAAGAACCCTAATATCAATGATAATAAAAGTAATAATAATTTAAAGCCCAAGTCCAGCCCGAAACCGGTGACGATTCCCCCCAGCACTCCTGACCACCATCGCAACCACAACCACAGGCACGGTATGTTCAGCAGACCTGACATTTACGAGAGCCTATTTGCCCTTGATAGTCAGAGTTCGGAAGAGGAGAATGTGGATGGTGACAGTGGTGGTGGATCTACTACTAATAATATCGCTTCTAGACCTACTCTCGTCTACAGTATTTTTGTACTCGTCATCATCGCTTGTATCATCTTCATCTTCCTCGTCTCGTTCATCGGGTTCTTCGTGGTGACGTCCTCGATATCGAAAACTGCTCAGTATTTTGTACCCAAGAGGGTCCGCGTTTGGGTCGTGGGGGAGTCCAGACTTCTTGGGGATGACCCAGAGGAGGAGGAGAATGGGGAGGAGGAAGAGTTGGAGTATGGACGGGGTCAGAGGGACGTTGAGGACTTGGAGGAAGAGGGGCCCGAGTGGGACGGGATGAATAACATGTCAACAGTAACCACTTCCATGTACCCAGAGTGATTTTCTTCAAGTATTCGAATCCGTGATCTCACCACCCCTGGTTCCCTATGAAGGTAAGTCTTAACTTTTCTAGTAATTTCCTTACACCTTAAATGGATTTGATTGGGTGACCCTAGTGGGTCTTGTGTACATGTTATAGCTTTCTAAACAGATTGTGTGTAGGTAGCTCTACGTATTTTAGTCCAAAAGTTGGCCTAACTACTACAGAGTACGGACAGAGAACAGGGAAGAAGTGTTGTTTAGCTTTTTAGCCCAAGAAATGTGTCACACTTTTACACTTAAAGTTCTCCTCAGAGAAGCACTAATAGCATCTTAACTCATAGCAGTAACCCAGAATCCAGGGTGGGAAGCTGGCTTTCATGACTTTTTACTTGGCTCGTTTACTTCACTGCGGTTTAATGCTTTGAGATACTTTGGGACAGGGCCGTAGGTTCTTTGTTCACTTTCTCCCCATTTCAAAATTCATATACCTTCTGACACCCTAAAAGACTGACACTTTGTGAATAGTTTTAAAACTTTTGAAACTTTGACAAGGCAGGGAGGAGAAAGTGTCCAAGGATTTTAAATAAACTTGTAATTGTCAAAAAAAACCCCCGAGAAAACTTGTCCTTTTAAAAACTTTGATATATATTGTACACATGAGGGGAAATACTTGTAGGAATACGACCCTAGTCTTTTTAAGACTTGAATCTTTCCCCTTACAAAGTAAATGAAGATTTTTTAAGAGAAAAAAATCCTTTCTCCAGTCCTTTCTCCCTCCAATGTCTTATCTCTTGTCATTTTAATAGTTGGGAATGTTTTTTTTTGCAGTCTCCGCAATTTTTTTTTTCTACTGCCTTGAGTTTTTATTAAAGATTACATATTCCTTCTAGTCCTTTTAGGGGCATTAGATAAAAAAAATACATTCCATACTTTCCATCTATACTTATTAACTAAATAGAGTTATTCGGATGGCCAAAAGCTTCTTGAGAATAAATAGTTACCCTTCCAAAAAAAAACCAACATGTCATATCTTAGTAAATCAATATCATAGTATCATACCATGCACAAAAACAAATCATAACCTAACCCAACCGAATGAGAGACTATAGAATTATTTCCGAGCATAACTTTTGGAGCTTAAAAATGATGTCTGATGTCTGGTAGAGCGTTATTAATATCTGTAGTTATCTTTGGTAAGGTTATCGAATAAAAAAACCTTACCGTCCTTCCTTACATAACGTCCTTGTTTACGTTTCCACTAAAGACATCTAAAGATAGACGTACTTTTATAGTGACGTAGGATAAGAGAGTTTACAAACTTGGTCCAACTCACTTTTGTGTCTATTTACTCGGGGTCTGTTGTCGGATTGGGTAGGAGGACTTGGGCGATAAAAGTAAATTGGGACGGGAACAAAGACAATAAATTAGCATTTACAAAGACGGCCCTTTTACTTCTTTCAATCTAATAAAGAAAAGCCTTTGATATGAGGATACACA
>JAQFYM010001309.1:0-35591 GCA_034694785.1 Agrenia bidenticulata | reverse complement strand
GTGGCAGAATATTTCTATCTTCCCCATTTAAACACATTGAAAAGTGGGTGGGGTTCGGGGTGCCACAAAGGGTCTTTCTTCAAATTACACTTCGGAGAATTTTAACACACTCATTGATTATGAGTTCTTCCATCCTCTTGCATAGTTTCAGATTTTTCGGAGTAGGACAACCCTTTATTTTACCACCGTCAATGTGGCAGAATATTTCTATCTTCCCCATTTAAACACATTGAAAAGTGGGTGGGGTTCGGGGTGCCACAAAGGGTCTTTTTTCAAATTACACGTCGTAGAATTTTAATACACCCATTGATTATGAGTTCTTCCATCCTCTTGCAAAGTTTCAGATTTTTCGGAGTAGGACAACCCTGTCATAGGTTGGGTCAAATCTTAGGCCAACTTTCTCGTTAATTATGCTTAAACCTCTTTATAATGAATTCCATGTAACTTTGCGGTTGGGTTGGACGATAACTTGTTTCTTTCTTCTAAAGTTTAAAAAGTAGGCGGGGATGTGCTCGTACGTTCAGTGTGGCTTTCGTTCGTGGTAGTGTTTTTTTAATACTTCTTCTCAACAATGTTTCATTGGGATAAGCATAAGGTAAATGAGAATTTTTCGCAGTTGGGCTCTTAAGCTCTCACATCGATCTCTAGATTTCATTTGATAGGGAATCGTTGATTTTTAGAGCGGAAATAATTCATACACAGCTTGTGCATAAACTTGCCAATATGCATTTGCTAAAATGGGGTTGATGATGGAGTTAATCATGTCGCTCCGCAGCTCTAGAACCATAAGCAAAGTATCTCTAAAACTTTCACATTGTAGTTTACATAGTTATTTGTTAGTTAACGGAAATTTTGATTATAAGTATATTCAGACTGAGTACTTTCTTGGATTCAAAAAAATTTGATTCCGTATGGCGTATTGTGTCAAAAGGAAATATTCATTGAGTTTATGAATCTTGAAAATGCAGCTGTTGAGATTGAAGATAATTCTGTGAGAAATAAATAACATAATCTAAATGAGCTCCTGGAGGATATTCATAGGAAAAGAAAATCAATGTTTTAGCATTAGAAGGAGGATTAATGGTGATGATTTCCGTCGTTAGAAAATGCAGTGTTAGAGAGAGAGAGAGAGAGAGATCATTACAGAAACAGAATGAAATGAAATTTTAAATTTGTCTACAAAATCCGGCTGTGTAGTTATGCACAGTCAGGGCTTCTAGGGTTCGTTCGTAAACCCCTGTGGTTCTGAAGAATCGTTTTATTAAAGCATAAGCGTTATTTTTTAAGCTTTTGTGCTAAAGATTAATGGAAACATTAAATTTACATACGATAATCTTACTCAACCATTGACTTGTGGTTGTCAAACGATGGTTATAGAACCAGCTATTGAGTAACGGGTCATAAGAAATAATTAATTACCCAAAATGTAATCTAATTATTTTAGAATCATTTTATCTTCCTATTCAATTGATTTTTTATAAGTCTCTCTCTTGTTTGATGCAAATAAAAAATGGAATCTACTCAACCTTCTTCGAGGTTATGAACGGCCCTTTGTAATGGAAAGGTAATGGACCGGATGGATGCAGCAGATGCTATGCCATTCTGTTCAACTCATTCACCAGCCACGAGCATTATTAGATTTTGTATTCTCAGCCTCACTTTCTCTTTTTTCACGGCCATTACTTTTTGAATTCGCTCAACGATTTTTAAACTATCAGTAAACTAACTGTTTCATCCCCAAAATTAATAGTGATCGTTGCACCGTTGTTCCTCTTTGATTTAAGTAAGCGACTGTGAGATTATCCTTCATAATAAACTCTCGAGTTTCTCGAGTCAAAGACTTGAAAAATCTTGCAGCTCTTTTTACGTTATGAAATGATTTTGAAAGGATAATTTTATCAAACTTAAGATCAAAAAGATGGATTATGAATTCTTAAGCTTTAATCAAAATAAGAGAATGAAATCTATACTTCAATATATTAAAACTGGGTTTCCAACAATAACCCCGGCTCTGCTCAAACAGGGTTTCTCTAACCTTGTTATCTACTATACACAGACCCACAGAAAGATTTAAGTTCTCTTTGCCTTGAATTTACATAGTTTACAAGGCTAAAGTAATACAACACAAATGGTTAGACATTAGCCACCCATACCACTTAAATTAACAAGACATTGACCAGTAAACTAGAGCCATGCACTTCATAAACATGCCATTACAGTTACTCAATTACACAAAGCAGGCCCGTTGCGTCTGGCAGGTCTCGTACATTTTCCAAAAATCGAGCCAATCAACACAGACAGATGCACCACACCAAGTCCAACTTCTCAAGCCAACGTATAAACAATCTTCCCAAAAGATGCATCACCCGCGGATGATAATTGTTAGAGCGTGTTGGTTGCTTTGATTGAAAGTCGTTCAAAATCCCAAGGACCACATACACACACACACACAGCCGAGTTCTCAATTCAGATTTGCAAGTGTGGGGCTAATGGTGATAGTTGGCCATAATGTGAAGGGAAAGGCCATAAACATAGATTACTAAGGACATGGAAGAAGTAGTTTTAGTTAGGGAAGGTGGTCCAGGCCTATTGTCGGTGGTGGCAAGCTATGGCCACGGACAAGATCGTATATCTCACCCTCAGCAGACACACAGTCACTTATCATGAAACCAAAGTATATTTACACTGAAACCTGATTACTGTCCAAAGGACGATACAATGAAGCCCATTTGGAAATTAAATGGGAACTCTGTTACAAAAACATTACTCCCTTCTCCAGCCATTTACTTACTTTCCCCGTCTCGTTTTCACCTAAAAGATATAATTCCTTAGATTTGTCTTACAAAACGTTTTCTTTTGTTTATAAGGGGAGAATTGCATGGCTTTTATTTAAGTGAATGATTGGCTATTTTCTACGGCATCTTAATCGATAAGTTTTCCGTACTTAAGCCCAAGCTTATCTATGGGCGAGTTTCACGGCCTTGTTATTCCTAGAGTGCAAATCAAATATCATACAAGGAAGGGGACTTCTAGAGTGTTTTTCTTAATATTGCTTAACCCTAGCTGATTTCTACATGAACCTACGCATCAAGCACAGAGGATTCAAAATCCTTGACATGTTGTTCAATTTGCTCCTTCAGTCGAGCGTGTTTTATAGACACCCACTCGAAACCAGTTGGCAAGATGGGAATTGGAAGGAGCTTCCATTTGAAATGGGTATTTTTTGTATATAGAGGACACTAAATTCATTTTTAATGACACTCAGGGTCCAAAAAGAAGGGACGGAAAGCTGCCTTACAAATCGAACAAATTCTGATGTTCCACTTTAGTATCACAAGAAAGTCTCAAATTTTGTTTTCATTCCTCTAGAAATACTGAAATAGAAGGTTATAATTCCTGATTAAAAGGGACTAGAGAAACGCAAGGGGCGAAGATATTTAGTTGATTGCAGGGAAACTTTTCTAAGGATTACGACTCTATTGGATAATTTATTGTGTGTTTCATGTGTTTGTGCGTGACACAAGTTTAGCCTGGCTATACTTAGGCCGTGGAAAGTGATCACTTGCTCCGAAAGTTGTGTGAATGGAACACACGTAAGGCCAATCATATTTATTTTAATCGATTGACCGGCCTTCAAATTCAGAGTTGTGCGTATCGCAGTATGTAAAATATAGATACGATATACGATCTAATAACAATAGTCTAAACTACTACAACTCCCATTAATTGGCTAGTATTGATATTATATCGATTTGATAAGAAGTTTTTCGAAGGTCAAAGGTCGATTATATGTCTGGCCTGATTTAATTAAACCTAATTATCTATTTAGCATTCGAATCGGTCCAGTATTCCTGGAGGGGTAGTAAAAGCATGAATAGACAGACAGGCCGACATTAGTAGATCCTTCTGTGGACATTCATATGAGTTAAAAACTTTATGAGGTGGGGAGGCTGAACTTTAACTCTAGAGAATAATATCACCGACCTAAAACTTTGTTATTCAACCTCGTCAATGTTGATTTGATTAAACGTATGGCAAGCCTTTAAGTCCTGCTTTCATCAATAACATAAAACATGTAAAATAACTGAATATTCCAAAAAAATTCAATACGATACGATACAACGACAAATTTCTAAATAACAGGAAATACATTCATCTCAAAATACCTATTTACTTACGTAAAACGTATTCAATTGAAACTCAACTATAAAGTTAGCTTAGGCTCTAAAACTAAGTCTCAGTTATAGACTGAGCCTGAGGTTGAGATAGTAGGCGATATTGACGATAAGATAGTCGGAGGGACTGGAGATGAGACATTACCTGGAATTAGGGATTAGATATTAGCGGAAATTGGGTTTGAGAATCTTGTGCGTAGATAAGAGAGAACTTAGCAGGGTTGACTCGTTCTTAGAACATTTCCTGCCTTTTGGATCTCGTATTATTTAAATGTCGTTGAATGTTTCTTTTAAGCACACAGAGCTTTAAATTACATTTAACCTTGGATGGCAATTTCTTCAATTCATTAAAACACGAATTACTTCATTTTACACACGGACGGACGCTTGTTGCAGTTTTTAATGATAAGCTCTTTGGATCTACTTCCTAATCTCCAGCAGTGCATGCAATTTGATTTCGTAGGATTTCCATTCATTTTCATCAAGAGCTTGATTTATTCCATGAGTTCCAATCAGCCGTTAGGAAATGTCTTCTGTTTTGGAGTTGGGTTTCTCTTGAAATCTGTAGATTATTAAAAAATAAAAAAAATTAACTGGAATAACAAAAATCTATTACTCTCCAAAACAACATCTGTGATTATGTGAGTAGTGAGAAATTTTCGAATAATCTCGAACAGTGTTGTACTTAGAGAGAATCCAATTTCCTCTGCAATGATTGATACTGACTTAACAAAATCTACATTATTATTAAAATCCAGGGACCGAAATCGAAAACGAAAGCCACTCCGTTGACAAAATATAGTTTTAAATTCACCAAAAATAGAAAATTGGGTCTCTTCCAATCAACCCTTTATTGTTTTAATTAAACTTGTTTCCCTTGTATTATTTCCACTCAATTTCTCTCATAGATTGTAACTGAACCCACAACATTAAATAATACACCGGTCCACTCTCAACTTACCTTCCAAGAATTACAAAAATCGGATTGCTTGTACAAAGTGATTGTGAAACCTAATTATTTTATGTGAGCCCATTTCATAAAATCTACTGCCCACTCCCATAATTATAAAGCCTCTATAATGTCCCACGGTCCATAGAAGTGAATAGGTCATCTCATCGGTCCCACCCCTTGCCCGCCAGTCCCACCTCTCTTTCATCCTGGTAATAATGTAATAATATTATCTTGAGGGCTCTCTCTGGTCTACATCTCCATTGCTGCCCACTCCGCCTACGGTTTCCTCTCTATGAGATGTTGTTGTCTTGGCTGAGTGCAGAAGAGCTGAAACAAAAAGGAGGATAGGAAGTTGATGGCAGTGGTGAAGTGTCTTACCTCGTTCTTCGTGCTTTCACTCCCTTCTTCTAGAGAGTAGGAAATATGGCAGAAGGCTCCAAGTATTATTATGATGCATGTGTCTGTATTACTTGCTAGTCTAGGAGTTCCTAGTCCTCCTCCAGTCTATATGTCGTCTCAGAGTGTAGTGTGGCCTTGTACATGAGCCTTTGAGTATTATATGCAATGAGTACACCTTGGCATGGGCCTTGTACAACTTTTTGAGAAGGGAATAAATTTTCGGGTGAAAGATGAAAGAGACGGAGGATTCTTTTAAGGGAGAGAGAATCGCCTGGACTTTCCTTTCAACTTTCTCTCTGCGCAAAGTCAACTCTTCCTTTCAACGTTCTCAGCTTCTTCGCACTTTCCCAGCCTTTGTGAACATCGAGGATGTCAAGGGGGAACAAAGATAGGCTGAGGCTAACCACCTTCACCAGACAACTCTCATTCCCTTTATTTTGTTTTAAAATTGAGGGAAATGTAAGACGTAAAAATGCCCAACCGGGGACACTTTCTCTTCATCTGCGGAAACCTTCTCTTTCGATGGGAATAAAACATGAGAGAATGAGAGAGAATAGTTTTTACTTTCCCAAACTCTCATACATTTCTCTGGGATGTAATACTTTTCAATCAATCGGAGAATAGGCTGGGAATAAATGTATACAAACATGAAATTAGTTGATGCCACGTAGGATGTATGGAACACGTGGCTATTGTAGAGTTTCAAGGTTGTATTAATACTGACTGGAGTGGGTTAGGCATGGCCTGGCCTTTGCACGTACAAGCCCAGAGGAGACCTAAGTTGGTCAATGTTTTCTCCATCGATAATTAATCAGTTGTCCTAATCAATCAGGGATATTGTATTGAAATATTACGGATGCATGTGGAGCCGTTGGTTATTTTCCCCGTTCCCATATTTCAATTTACCAAATCTTAAAAGACAAACGGCTTTTGGGACCCAACATGGAACTAGGGAGCTTCTTACCTTCTAGCTTCAAAGAAGAGATCAAGGGAGAACTTGGGAGAGTCTGTGAATACTGATGCGCACAAGATTGTTCCCGTGGTGAAGGGGATATTTACGAGCTGGGAATATTAGCTTTATTAAAACATTCAATAACAATCTTGGGGCTGATTAGAAAACGCAGCAGGGCATGATAGATGTGACAGTGTCACATACCAGGGTATAAGATGGAGACAAGGACCTCCTATGTTTGTCTTTTTGAGAGAAAGCACGGCAATTTGTAACGGATGACAGGGCTCCGAAGCCCTTGGTTTTACGAAGATCCTTTACACACGTAGGAGAAATGTATATGGACCTTGAAAATGAATTGATGGAAGAGGGGCTCTACACACACACATACACACCACTGACACACCACAAAATAAAGTATGGGGAAATGGTTCGGAGAATTCCACCGGGAAGTGTGTTCTCACGAGAGCCAAGTTCATTTAGAAATATATACGTAGAGGCTTGGATGGACAAAGTTTGGGAAGGAAATAAAATCTCTTGTTTTTGATTGGAGGTAAAAGTTAGAAAGTGATCCGAGGGATTGAAATAGAAACGCGTATTCTATATGTAACTAAAAAATTTCTGCCCAGAACATGCAGAAAAAAGTCATTCATTTCCCTAAACAGAATAAAGAAAACAGGGAAAGCCACTAGAAAGAAACAACAGACTCAGAAGGGACATAAGTGCAGGCAATGAACAGTCTACACGCACGACTCCCAATCTCTTTAGCAGAGACATGAGAAATTCGACATTCGACTCTGACGTTGAATACATAGGAAAATCCCTACAGAATTTTCCATCAAGAAATGACTAAAAATCCGTACACTTAAGAAAAACTGTAGTTTCTTCGGATTGTGAGTCCGGATTTGAATTTAGTAAGCCTACTTAGTTATTAGTCACTCGAGACTGGATTCCCCATAAAGTGGTGAAATAGTCTAGGATTTTGGACGAGTAAGAAATATTTTCCATATTTCAGGAAACATCCTCCGGGGTTTGGGAACAAATTATGTTGCAAAAACTATTCCGGGCTTCCTTCCTCATCTCTAAAGAATGATAATGATGATGATCCTTAAACTTGTTTTAGCCCATCTGTTGTAGATCTAGTGCCCTAGTCTTTTTGCTCATGGTCTCTTTAACTCCTTTCTCTGTCTCTCTCTCTCTATAATATCGAATTACACTCCTGTGGGACTTATGGATATTTACTAAACTCCGATTCTCGATATTTGAACAAGTAGATATTATTATTATGGCTTCTTGGACTGTTATAGGATGATTATATCTTTGTGTAGGTAGTAGGTAGGTAGGGAGAGGTAAGTTATTGCTCAGAATATTTTATACCCCCACCACCGATTCTATTGTTAGTCTCTGGTCTATACTCTCTGTAGGTTTTATAGTGGAAGGTCTTGGCCTAAATTTAGGGCATTTGAGCTTTCCACTCCACTCCAGGTTTTATTCCCTAAGGGTCCATTCATGCATTTTGTATTTATCTTGTTCCTCTTCAAAACTGACTGCATGACTAAGTAGTCGTGATCGAGAGATGTAACCCAACCCGGTAGCTTCATTAAGACACCAGGACCCGCAAGAACCGAATCAGGGATATGAATGAGAAGCGTCTTGAGTATAGCAGGTCTTGAGGAACGATTCCCTGCTGTGCTGCATCGTGTGAGCCTTGAAAGCTTCATCCTTGTACATTGTGGACATTTATTTAAGAATTAGCCTTATAGCATTTACTTGAAATATGCATAGAGATGATTATTCTAGTGCCACTACTAGGCTTTATCTCAGTTTCAACGCTTGTTTATTGCCCATTTGGGTTTTATGTTGCTGGATCGAAGACACGAGGTACTTTATGAATGGAAGCGGACCCTCTGGAAACGCGTATCCACGCTGTGTCCTTTACACTATCTAGAAAGTGTCTTGAAAGACTAGGAGTTAGGAGCGAAAGGCTTTTAATTTATTACACTACAATATTGGCTACACATGAGGATAGATCTCTGTAACACTTTATGAAAATAGTATGAATCCTGTATTTAGGCTAGCAAGTTCAGGTATCCGTACTCGAGGATGTTACAAACAAGAGAGAGATTGGGTGTCAAAGTCAACTGCCATTTACGATAAGGTTTCAAAGTATTTTCCCTAAAGGGGATAATGCGAGCTATAATTTTCCAAACTGTTATCAAAGAGCTGACAACGTGATTAAAAGGGAAACGGGTTAACTTTCTCCTCCTACTCTTGATTACATACTGCCAGAATTTCATTCATGAAAACGAGTTAGGCTAAGCTAAGCTGGTGATGAAATATGTATTTCAACATCTCTTGCAACACCGGCCTCCCCTTCAATAATTATTATTTTATGAGTCAACAAAAGTTTAATAAACTTCAGGACCTCCTACAAGGCCAAGCCGACCTCCACTTTCCCTCCCGATCATTAGAAAACATGAGCATTGTGGGAAGATATCAAAGTTATTGTAGAGAATCAAATCTGACTGCATGTCAGTTATCATGATGACTCCTTGAGCCTATATCTGTCAGACTCTTTAGCTTCTAAACTGCAAGTCGGTTTAAAAAAATAGGGCAGGAGAAGGAGAGTGGGATATTATTATTTTTTGCTGACTAAAAGGGAGAACCAGTCTCACATTTATTTATTTATTCACTCGCATTCTTCAACTGTCTTAGACATTCAGCATTGGCCGATGGAAGGGTAATGAGATGAGGCAAGTTTATCAAACTTCCCCGGCCTACCTGTCCAAATCTGACAGAGACAGGCTTTGGCTGGGATCCTGAATAATAAATCCTTACCCTGCGTTATGCTTTCTCTAATGAATTTTTAATTCTCCTGTTCCTCACACACATATACAGGAAATGAAGGAGCCGCACTGTTCATCTCTGAATATGGCTATTAGTGTATACTACAGGCATGGGGATACATAAGGATTTAATCTTCAGAGTCATTTACTCAATATTATAATCCTTGCCTTTCCTGGGAATAATAAGGATAAGGCGGTGAATAATTTAAGCTAATTTTATATTCATGTTATCCTTAATTTTGTAAAAGATTCATGCGAAATCCTTACTTTTACACTCTAATCCATCCTTCAGTATAATTCTATCTTGTTCGGATTCAATTTCTAAATCGAATCCGTAGGGCAGGGACACTGAATGTACATTGCATGCATATAATACGTGCATTGTATTCCATTACAATAAATCATTCCCATTGTTACTCTCAGTGAAATGAATACCGGTGACCGGGGCTTGCTGTCCATTTAGGAAGTAGTAGATGCCATCCTTAAAAGCTCATTGGAAAGTGGTCGGGCACAACAGGGTTATGAATAGCTCCAATTTCATAGACACTTTTTCAGTCCAAAGGATTGAGGAAAAACAGGGTCGGAGTGAAACTCTAGACCGAAAGAGAAAAGGAGGAGATACCAGTAAACTATTTTATTGTGACACTAACACTTCCACACATGAAGTATGGTCATTGTGATACCGGGAGATGTGGTTCGGTTGAGTCTATCCACTCTGAGCCCCATCCTACACAACCAAGAGGGACAGAAAGGAGAGAAAGCATTAGGGAAAATTAAAATGGAACAGCAGAAGCTATCGTTCTTTATCCATAACTTACTAGGCATATAGAATAACAGGATAACAGAGTTTTCTGAGGCTTTATCCTTTACAAAGCTACATCCAGGATGTGCCTAAGTGAAATAAAATGGCACTTCTGGACGCATGAAGTTTGCAATGGTGATGATCATGATGATTTCAGTGGTGGTGGCTCTAGATCTGTATACTTTTCACATGTATCCTCATCCACTCATCATCTTCATATTCTGTACTTCATACAAATATTCCCTTCCTTTCTTCCCAACTGGACCAGGGAGATTTGGGAATTTCGTGATGGCCAAAATGAGATCTATAGAATCCTCCACTACGGCGCAGCATCGACTGTACACATCCTACATGAAATTAATGTAACACACAAGACGCAGTGGGGGTTAGGTTGTTACCGTTGCAAATTAATTCTTGGAATGGATTCAGTAAAAGTCTTAGTTCCCTTGAAGAGACAAGCCCACGCTATACATAAAGAATGGAAGGATGCAAAAATATAAATAAGATTAGAGTCACTTGAGACTTTAAAAGGACTCCATGTCAAGACAAGACTGCTAATCCATCCTTGTGACTCCTGGCTCTTTTAACACGTCTGGCTGTCAAGGAATCCTCCTCAACGACTCCGAAGAATTCAACCCCCGTCTCTAAATTAGCTACCTAAAACTGTATGACTGTATGGTGTATGGAGGATCAAGGCAATTCGCCACAACAGTCTTGTCAACATCATCCTCGTATCTTGTAATCCTGTCTGTCTAATACATCCTCGTATCCCATATTATTATGTGGATTTGGATCATTCCACTGGGATTTTATGCGTCTTTCTTCCTTCCAGCATTAAATTTGTACCAGTGTATACATACCAGTATAAGCTTGGGCAAGTGAAATGCCGGTGAAAGGGATTTCTCATTTCCCAGAATGTCGGTGGAAGATGGACTTTAGCTGAAATGGACATGAATGCTTATGTGCTCGTATCATTTACGAGCGTCGATTTAGGGACCACTAAACGGGTTGGATACATCCCCGGAATGAGGATTAAGCTAATTTAGAGATGTTCAAAAGGACCGGTGGTAGTATCTTGAGTGCTCACCGGATACCACCGAGAGACAGAGTGGAATTCAGTTTCTCTTCTAGTTTAGAATCTGCATCCCCTCCTCCCTTCATCAAAGGTGAAAGGTCGACAGGGTTTACTCCTTATGGACTCTAGATTCCAATTTATGTGCATACATAAGTAATAAACTTTGAGGAGTACCTTTATACTAACTACCTCTATATGTGTATATAGGTCTTAGTAGTTAGTGCTTAATGAATACAGCCATCCATCTGTCAGAAGATGGGCGTTGGTTTACCTCGTCCCTCGTAACGAGAGTCTCGTTCCAACCTGATTTTCATTGTTCCATACCTACCTCTTGGAAAAACATATACCGTTGGAGCGGCATCGAGTTAGAGTGTGATTGGTGATTTTGACTCTGATCAGTCTGAGCTGAATCTTCCTCGGAGAGAAGATCACAGTCGGGTGTGAAGTTTTAGGTAGTACAAGTAAATGAATCTGTGTATTTGCAGTATTTACACAGTTGATGCCTCCACTTAATTCGGGCACGTAATTAGAAGTGTGCAGCAAGGTGTGAGGGATATCAGAGTTCAGGGGGAAGTGATTTGCATGGATGAAGTGTGAATGTCCTACACTTGCAATTATTTTATCAGATTTCTAATGAAATTCGAGTTAACCGACACGAGTTTCGCGGTTGATGGTGGCAATGGCTAGAAAGGCTTGGAGGAGACACTTCTCTGACTTTCCTCGGGTAAACACGAAGGAGTGAAAGTGATAGTGTAACTAGGCCATATTCACTGATTGTGTTAGAATTCTGGCACGTCAGGTTAGTAGACGGGACTGTAAATTCTGACTAAATAGTTTTAGTCGTAATTACTACGAGGAAAAGGGAGTTAATGAACGGAGCTACTAAATGTATAAGCCAATGCTAGTTTCCAAGAACAGTTTAGGGGTTTAAGATTCTTGGGAAAAGGTTAGAAACTTTCTGTGTACTGGAGATGAAATTCTCATAATGTAATGTAGTTGATGATGATGGCGTGAGATTCTCAGAATTCCTGTCCTCGTATCGATTTCCTTTACAAAAGTGGTGAATATAAGAGTTTGAAGAGATGTTTTTCTAGATAAGAATAAGAGATCCTCTCCTGAGATAGGAGCCCATTATTACCCTACTGGTTTCGGACGAGTTACTTTAACTTTGGGAAAGCCCGTGTCGGTTACTTGTTCGGTCGGTCGGTGGTGGCGGTGGTTTGCGGCGGTAGAGTTTTGTGTCTCCATTCCATACATACTTATCTACTTGAAAATTCTACATGTCGCTTAAAGAGAAACTAGACTAACGTCCCTCTTGTATGATACACGGTATATATACGTACTTGAGTGGAAGAATACATCCTTACAACACAACTGTGCACTCACTACCGTGGCCAACCGAATCCAAACTGACACAAAGACAGGTTCATAATAAACGGTTCCAAAAAGTGTCTTAAACCAGACGGCTTGGTAGAGATAAAGGGTCACAGAGTGTAAGAAACAATGATGGTAATGATACTAAAAGAGAAAGAGATAGAATGGGATTAGATAGAATTTTGGCCATGGGAAAAAATACTACTGCCAACTGCGGGTAGCTCCGAGCCGGGTAGGTTTTGTAGATTTTGTCCGTTTTCTAGCATCCAGGTTGACTTTATATTTGTAATAAGAGTGTCTACAAAAGGATGAGGACTGAGTAACTTAGCTCGTAGATCTGGATTAGGATTTGCTTTGGCACAATACCAAAAACTGTTGCTATATACACACTCCTATAAATTTATACCCACCGCACCTCCATCAACCATAGTTACAGCACAGCTTACACTACACCCAAGCTATGGATGCATATTATACCAATGCGAGTGAAAAGTATTTCAAAAAAACCTTCTCTGTCTCAGCTTGGTTTGGTAGCTATTTTTTTTACAAAGCTAAAAGGTGCATAACATCCATCCGTTTCTCACATGGATTCATTCATTACAAATCCGGAAAGAAAGGTGTGCAGACCTGTCAGTGTTTTTTAACCCTATGATCCAACCATGAGAAGAGTAGAAAAATGATTTTAAAACCTTTGATACTCCATCCATCACTGGTGCTACAAGTTTTAATGATCTACTCATATTTATATACCCTTCGGAGCGAACTTCATTATATATTCCCCTCAATACAAATCGCAAGATAGGAAACGCACTCATGCCAACAATATCGAATAAATCGTCATCAAGCAAGGAGGTAGATGGAAACACACATTTGATAATTTGCCTCATCCTCTCTCGCTCTGCTCAAATAACTCAGAGCCGATGGAATTATAATTTAATCCCAGCTCTTGAATTCAAACTTGAAGAACCAACATTCAAACTTCAGCCTCCATGTTTGATGAGAGATGAATTTAAATTAAGGACCCAATCTGAGAATCGGAACACTTGAATCCCTCTCCCTCTTCCCCCTTTCTCAACTTTCAACTCTTACTCCTGACACAGAAATAGCAGAGTCCGTGATAAATAAATGGTTTGGTAGAGAACAAGCACAGAGTGTATAATAGAGAGCATCAATACTTAATGCATTAAGAGACTGACATTCAATGACAATGACGGGACAATAGGCCAACTCTAAATCCACCAGGCAATTCCCGCACACTCCAGAATCCAGAGGGACAAAAGAGAACAGCCCCACTATAAATTATCCATAATTATCCACAACAAAGTGTAGCCCATGCTCCATCATCACCACCACAATATTATTATCTATATCGTATAGGGCACTGGACTAGCAACAATTTACCTCTCCAGTCCTTATACATAATGAACTATAATTTAAGTTGTTGCTGTTGTTAATGGATGGATGAGTGTCGAGGCTGTATTATTCTTAATATCATAGGGGTCTGACACACAGGCTCTTTCCAGCTCCGTCTAACTAATCCAAACAAGTGGAGTTTATGGACAAACTAACACTTCCTCAATGGAACTCAGGGATCCCCATAAATAATTAAAACTCAATTGGGCTCTCCAGTCTTCCATGGCCCGTGCTATTGTCAACTAATTGTGAATCTTGTTCCCTGGACCTGGGGTGGATATTATTAATTTGAATACTGTAGAGAGCGAGATCGGAAATGGTGAGGATGATGGAGGAGCCGGCTTTCAGGTTCCATAGACGATTCGTTAATCATGGGAACGGATTCTATTTGTACTCACTAGAGTTCGAGTTAATTTTAATCCGTCCGGTCTGTTTTAATGTCCGCATCATATTTCATTGTCAGACTATTTAGTTTCCACTACTAGTTTCCAAATAGGATTTCAACCTTTCCCAGGCAATAATAATTTTAACGTTTAAAGTTCGTTTACAGCATATATTTGTCCTTTAATTTCACTTTATCTGCCCTTAGTTCGATTCTGAATGACTTATTTGAACATATAGGAGCTATGAGGAAAGTAAAAGATGGAACAATTGTCCAGAAAATTGACGAATAGTAGAGTAGATAAGTGGGACAACTGACTCAACTTTCCTTTGATATTATGAGCCATAAAACTGGAATATTAAACGCTGTAATAATACCGAATTCTTATAGATCTCAGCCAGCTCATAAAAGGAGGTGGAATAAGAGGCAGGCTGGTGGGAGAGGTTATTAGCATCA
Organism: Agrenia bidenticulata; assembly: GCA_034694785.1. Taxonomy (NCBI): domain Eukaryota; kingdom Metazoa; phylum Arthropoda; class Collembola; order Entomobryomorpha; family Isotomidae; genus Agrenia; species Agrenia bidenticulata. Next base: position 20,768 of record JAQFYM010001309.1, on the reverse strand, counting down.
AATAAAGTTGTCCCTTGAAGTGAGAGTGATTTAGTTAAGTGAACCGAGTCGCTCTAATCATGGTAATTAGTCATTAAACTGATGAAGACTCTACGACTCCCAAGATACGGCCCAGTTTACCTAAAATCCCAAATCCATAATCTTTTGGTCTAGATAGAGAGTTGGAAATATATGCAGACCGTGGCAGTTATCAAAGAGGTCTGCCCCCTCTACATCTTTCGAGTCCTCGAAGCTTTCCATCAGGGATTTTTTCCATCAAGGCCCTTGCCCATATAAGCTTCAAGTGGATTTCCATTGCCACAGAGTCAGAGAAAGTTTTCCCTTGTATGTATGTGGATGTGGATGGATGAACTCAGGATTGGTCCTCCATAGCCTGCCATGTCAGTCGGATGTTAGATGTGATTTCCAGTTCATCCACTTTATTCACGAATATGACAAACTCATCCGGGCATCTGGATCTAGAGGCTTTGATGGGGAATATGTAAATATGTATTGAGTACCCACCGTTTTGTACATACTCTACCCTCCAGATGGATTCTGCTCAGTCCGTCATTTAATTTAATTCCTCTGTCTATCTTTCAGCAAATAATCTAGCTCACTCAATTTGCAAAATGGGATTCTGCTTGACTAGTAAATCTTTCTCTGATTGTCACATTCATCCTCTATTTTATGTGTCTATAGGCTTCGTAGACTGTGTAAAGGAAAATACGAAAGGGCAAGAACTACTTGGGCCTTCCAGCCGGGCTCAATCACACAGGACGAGTGGGACAAGTCAACTGAAGCAGAGTCAAATTTAATTTTATTCCAAGTCAAATCCACTCCTCAGATCTCCTACTAAGTTACTACATTGCTGCAGAGGAGGTGAAAGGATATTACAAGAACTGTTTTTGTACATTGACGAACTTTAGAATTCCAAAAACAGCGATACAGTTTAAAAGATTTGAGGCTTGTTGACTCTTGACATTTAAAATGTTTGACAATATTTCAGCCTATTTTTAGAATGATATATAAGTGTCCTTGGAGCTGAGATTTCTGATGAGTGAAGCCTCGTGTGTTCTTCGTAGGCTTGGAAGATTTTTGAATAACGCAGAAGTTAAGTAAAGTGGGAAAGAATTCCAATTATTTCATTACTCCTCATTCCCAGGCTATTGTATTTAGGGAGGCTTTAGTCTGGAAGGGAAACTCTCATCTTCATTTACATACTTGTGCAACTAGAGTACAAAAACATCTTCAAAAATATTTCCATAACAAACAAAGTAGTTTTCCGCCTCCGGAATAAATGAGTCCGTACTTACTTTGTAGTTTGAGCCCATGAGAGTTATGCAAGTGAAATAGTCTAATATGTAATTCCTCTGGGTCTTTGTGCGGAATGTCCTAGAAGTGGAAATTTAAAGGAGTAATAAGTAATCTGCAAAGCTCATTCCCAAGCCTTTTGTTCCGCCTTTCCCTTCTTCGACCAACGCAAACGATGCCCAATACAGAGAGAGCCCTGCCCTGCCATCGCACAAAGTGCAGAACTCACAAACTCAAAATCCCAATCAGTATAACTTCCCATTGTTTTGAATTCACCAAGAGTGAAGAGCAAATGCAGAGCTGGGAAAACAATGGAACATGTATAACTGCCCCCAGAGATTTGACTCCAAATCTAAATACTACTTCCGAGTTTAGCTATCGTTGAATTGTGGAATTGAGGATTTAGTCCGTGCATTTTATTGGGGTCAAGGGTTAGGGAATGTTATGGAATGCATTAATTTTAACGGGGGATGAAAATTAAATTTTAAAAAGATTTCATGATGGGATTTATAGTTTTTAAAAGATTTCATGATGGGATTTATAGTTTTTAAAAGATTTCATGATGGGATTTATAGTTTTTAGTGGAGAGAAAGTTTGCTCGGTAAATAAAACAAATATTAGATTGACATTTGAGTTGACCCTAGAGAAACTGTTGACTACGTTTAAAAGAGTTTAACGCGATTACTCGTAGTAAAGAAAATCAGTTATATTTATTTCTTGCTGTTATGACTGATTTTTGGATACGATTCCCAAATCGAATTTTAGACCAGCTTTAAAATTAATGATTTTTGGTGACCCTACAACCTTGGCTTTACTTCCAAGAAGAACCAAGACGGGAAAGGCAAAGGATTTGTGTAGTTCTCAACTGGTTGTCATGTTGTTAGTGATCAGGATGATTGAATTAGTCTATTATGGAAATTTTGACTGAAATCTCGGAGGAATTGATGCATGTTACAACTAAGATGAAAGTTTCAGAATATTAAATGCATGTACTTTGAAGGTTCCGAGAGCCTCGTAACCGTACATTAATACAATTTGTGTTCGTATTAATTAATTCTAATTTTATGTACAAAAGAAATTCATTATTCGCTTGACTGACTGTAGCGAGTCAATTCAGTTAGAAACTACACATAAAACATTGTTAAGTAGGAAACAGACAGTCCAGTTCGGTTCGTCTTTATTTATTGTTCAATCTGATTCAAAATACAAGGTAATCAGTTCTAGTCGAGTCTTGTACATATAATCACTTCAAAATTGCCTTAGATTAGTTATCCACATCGCAAGGTTAATGTCAGTAAGCCCAAACAATCCTATTATACTTTTAATTTCCTTTAATCATTACATCTCATTATTCGAGTTTACAAACCGAAAAATTGAAACTTTGCATAACTAAATTCATTACGACACAATACGTTAACTTTTAAGTTTAATTTCAATGCAACAATGAATTTTCTCGCATTTTACACACTAAAGCCATATCATAAAAGGCAGAAAGACATAAGTCAAAGGGTAATGAATATTTGAAAAGTTCAAAAATGGTTTTTCGTCGGTTCAGAGTTCTCAACTTTACGAAAAGTTATAAATGGCTTTGTACTCGAAATTTTGAATCTACGAACGCTTAATAAATACCATTTCTTTATTCATTTCATTGTTTAGAAGTTTTTGCATAGGCCCAAATGTAATAAGTTTTTTTCAAACTTTAATAACATTAAATCGAAAAGCGAGGTCAAAATGATATTGTCTCGCGTTGAAGCGTGGAGAATTGTGAAGAATTCATTTGATGTACTGTTGCAAACCCGATCCGGATTCTTTCCACGTTCTCCTTACAAAATACACGGATTTAAATTAAAAATTTAATGAAAATCTTTCTGATTCTCAAAAAGAGGCTTTGAATGTGTTTCTGTGTATGGAGAAAATGTTTCAGCTTTATTCCCTATTCCACGAAGTTTATAATAGGAAAAATATAGTATTTTATGAGTAAAAATTCATGAACTTTTATGGCTAAGGAATTTCTAATCTGGAATATTGCCCACGGTCTAATAAAAATTCTAAAACTATTCTACAAGAAATATTGGAACCGGTGGCAACTGGAAGGATTTTAATTTCTTATTACTTATATGAAAACGACTAGGATCGAACTATGCTGTTTCCGTTCATGCACAATGTCTGGGATGGATGGTCGAATGGCGAATCTAATTCCGTTCCACTTTAAATTGCAATTAAATCCAGAAATTCAAAACCTGTGTGCACGCTTATAGCTCTTCCTAATACAATTTTATAAATCCCGAATCAACTAAAGGATTAACAAATTTAATAACTTGTTAGGGAATTCAAAAATTTCAAATAGCTCAAATCGTCATTCCACCATCTTTAAGTAATTGAAAAGAGAACCACCCCATGTGGTTCAAGCCATAGAATCTACAATGCCAAAACAATGATGAAATGTGGCGGACAAGATATTTTACAACCTCGTTTGTCTACAGAGAGCCGACAGTTTTACTAAATTCCCCACTGCAGTTTTTTCTTGCCGGAAAGACTCCAAAGTATTTTTGGAGGTTTGGTGGTGAAAGATAAAAATAATAAATGGGTGACTGGAACTCCACGATGAGGCTCTCCCTCATACGGATGGGGGAGAGGTCCTCGGAGGGCGCAAAGTGTTGTATTTATATGCAAGATTACAACTCACCATAAATAACACGAGTGTTTCTAATTTCATATCTCAGCCGGGCCAAGATGGGAAAGTGTGAGGCTGAAAGTTCCGCTTATTTGTCTCCAGGGAAAGTCCATCCATTTTGAATCAGCAGAAGCCATGTGGAAAGGTTCAATCTTTGATACAAATAACAAAAACTCCCACTATGCACCACGGTCCTTATGCTTTGGAACAACCCTCGTGGATACACCTTCATTCGTCACCCATCATCGTTTCAAACAAAATAGCCATTTTGTGAAACGATCATATCAACCTGCCACCAAAAACTGAAACTCCGGCCACAATTCACTTTTCTTTCATGTGAGGAGGCTTTCATATAAAATGTACACAACGTATTGGCAATGAGTATACAAGCCTAGAGACTTTCCACACACCGTCAACTTGTACTTTCACGGAGGATTTATAAAGCTGGAGAACATGAGAGGAATGTAAAATCCTCCTCTGGCTCCGTCTTCCGGCTTCTAGTACAGCGTTAGTTATTTTGGAAACGTATTAGTTAGTAAATTATATTAATTGAATAGGACTTGAAATTCTTTGGGAGAAACCAGGTCAGTCAGAATCTATTGATGGTTTTTTTTAGAGGCTCATAGTTTCCTATTTTCTGAACCTTCATGACTGTATAATAATGTACTTATTTTAGCTGCATTTTGGTAAGTCTCTAGATCTTTTGACAGGTCTAAGGAACTTCTGAGCTGGATTCTGATCTTAAAGCCATTGTAAATCCTCCTTCTTGGAAGAGAAAGTCTCAAGCTGCTTTCTCGAATCGATTTTTTTATTTCGATTTCATATACTCGAGTCCGTTTGTATTGTGCGTTCTATATATAGCTTTTTCTCGGATTTAAGGAGCTTGGAGTAAACCTTGAGTACATCTGCATCCAATCTTCAAGAGCTAAGGGCAAAGAAATCCTATGTCAACATATTTATGTTTACGTATTCCTTCTTTTAACTACGCTATTACGTGAGCACAGTAGGCTCGTTTAGAACAGCGGGTTTATTACTCGTAGTCTCCTATTTCCAGAAATTGCCCTTTCAGTTGTGGGCTTTCTTAAAACCCGGGGTCTGCTTTAGATTAATCAACTCCTCGGTGGCTTTTAGCCTTTCTCAAGAAATACATTTGACGTTGCTGGACGACAAAGATTGGGAATTATTAATTAACTAGCGTATCATCTCAGCGACCCACGATGGAATAGAATTGTTTGATATTCGTGCTCAGCAGTCGAAATTCAATGGTGGTCTGATAATGTGCTGAAATATAATATCGCGCAGTGGTGAGAAAGATTACTTTGTTTTATATTAATTACTTTCATGTGCGACGCAGCAGTTTCTAAGAGTACTGTGGACACTTGAGAGGTTATTCGTCCGAAAAGCAGGCCACCGTCTAGCCTGAGGTCTAAGATTATGAAATTTAATCTACTAATTAGTGTGAGATTCTCGCATAGACTGACCACAGTCAAAGGGAGCACTCTGAGTAGAATCCATACACAAAGCGTGTTTGAGAAACAGTCCACATGTGGATATATTTTATTACTGTATTTACCCTCGGAGAGACAGACCTTAAAAGTGACCCATTATGCATCAACAAGCATTTAAGTAAGTGTGGGTAAAATATAGTATAGACAAACCTCATACAAAAGCATAAAAAATAAATGTCATTTATTGACGATATCAACAGATGTGGTCGAGGATATCACGTCCCACCTGCTACAAGAGCCTCGAAATCACATACAAGTTTAAGTAACCCATTTATCAATTACTAAACGTGACTCGTAGTGTCCAGTCTCCATAGATTCTTCATTCCAAATCTGATCTGGCAATATGGTTGCTACCAGACCTAGGAGTCTTGTGCAATAAGCTTCACATGTGACATTGAATTTCTTAACATCTCTTTTCCACATGTATGAATGAATGGTATTTTAGAAAATGAAAATAAGATTGAAAATTTATACAAAAAATTGAATCATTTGCATGATGTTTTTTTCCAAATGAAACGATGGACAACGATTTTACAGTAAACAATAAAATGGAAATATCCATCTTATTTGTAAGATTGTAAGATGAAGGGGTTCCAACTATTGAACCCAGAATTGGCCAACAATGCCAATGAATGCCAATGCAAATTCGGAACGCTGAAATGAAATAGATAAAAACACGGCTTCGGCTCTCCTGTATATGTGGAAATGTTCTTTCGAATTGTGATGTAAGAATAAAATAAACTATATTAGATAATTCTATCGCAACAGGTACGGAATATGGTATAATGGTTTCAAAAGAATTCATTTAGAATTCAGTGGTGGATGGAAAAAGTTTTATCAAGAACTTCAAGCTCTGAAGGCTCGAAATTTGACACACGGATCTGAAACAGAGCACAGGCTTTTCCAAAGAAAGTTCAATTTAAATAAATGTGGATGGGATCCAATTTCAAAGAACTTATAATGCTTAACATCAGTGTTAGTAATTCTGGTTTCCTATTGCTGCTATTATTGGGACGAGTTATCAATACCGTATTTTTTTTTTCATTTTGAAACACAATAGGAGGTTGTTAAAAATCAAAACTTATACAAAATTGTCGAAGCTTTCTTTTGTGCTTGCTTATACGACTAGAATCAAATTTCCTCACCCCGCATTAAGGGAAATCTTCTCCACTTTATTCTTATTTGCCAATATGGTTGAACAGCTATTGAAAAGCTAAAAAAAAGTGCATAGTAACTTACAAGCATACAAATACAACATGCCTTCCATTCTTACAATCATATTAGTTTGCTTCAATCAAACCGAAAAAACGCATCTACAAAACCATCTTTTGTAAGTTTGAACGAAATGCATGAGTACGTGAATAAGTAGGACATCAGTCTAGAATTTCTAGATTTATAAAATCAATATTCAAGTAAATGGTCAATTTCAAACCTTCTAGGTCCATCCTGATAGATTTTATTATCTAATCGGATCTTAACTTAAGTATTAAAAGTAACCTAAAATTTCTGTGCGTTCTGAATATATCTTAAACTCCTCAGTACATTTGTTTATGCAGAAAGAGTGAGATTCGAAATCTATACTTAATCTCAAAATCTCTGATCGATCCCATTGGAAATGGTAGTAATATAAGAACCAGTTCATGGCTCCAATTTTTCCCAAAGCTAAACCAGTAATTTGTCCTGTAGCAATCTTTTTAATAATGTCCATGGGCAAGTCATATCCATAAAGGATAACGAAACCGATTTGATCGTACTGAACTTTCAGACGATGATGAATACGGCTCTCCAGAATTTCCTGTGTATGAATTTAACAATCATACACGAGCATCTGTATGCGTGGGAAGATGGCTGGAGACTCGCAGATTTCCAGACGTCATGCCAAGCCGATGGTTATATTACAAACTAGTACTATTATTATAATAGGTGTCAGAGCAGAACCAATTTTCGAGAAAGAACTCCATAATGTCCATAATATGGCCAAAAGTGGGGAATATACACAGAGAAAATAGGTTATGGAGGAGAGGGATCGTTAGTAAAATAAATTGTACGATGACGGCTTTCTGAATCTATGTAATTCCCGATGACGTCAAAAGCCCTTTAGGCATCAACATCAGCCCTTTCTCCACTATTGCACATTATGAGTTTTATTATTATAAGAAATGTATTTCAGAGTCAGAACGAAGAGATACATATTCCCATGCCTGGCCAACCCGAATGAAACTCAAGATTACATTTGTGATATGCAAAAGGAAAAATGAAGCGAATTGCCAAAGGCCCTGCTCCACATTTTTCTCATCCCAAATTCTACATCTTTCACTAAGAGCCAACCCCAACAGGACGAGGGTACAGAGGATACTTTCCCTGACGGATGTCGGAGGCAGAAGGGCCTCCAACTTAAAAGCCGGAGTCTTATATTATTCTGGAAATCCTCTGTCAAAATATTTCTCCTATTTGAGTACTAAGAAGGGTTGCAGGGAAACTAGCTCTCCGTCTATGTTCCCTCAGGGCACAATTTTCGTCCTCGCATTTTGAGAATTCTGACAGGACTGGGGAGCAGGACAGGAGCAAATGAGGAATCAAAACAAGGCAGAGGTTTTGAAACTCGAAATGGTACCAAGAGATTAGTTCATTAGTTTAAGTAGAACAAACAAAATACGAAGCCTTAAAGCGACTTAATCAATACCTGTCCCCTTTGACAGATTTTGAGTATACTGTGTAGACTGCGAGGCAATCACTATTCACCAGTTGACCGAATCCGCCCTCTGCGAAATGAATTCCTCAGAGTTGTCTCTCTAACTTGGACCCATGAAGCCACCTAAAAACTAATAAAGTCTGCAGACATTTGTTATCAGTCTTCTTTTATGGCACCGTCGGTCCTATTCCATCACTTCCAGTGCATATAATTAACTAGTACCGACTAAATAAGAAACTTCATTTTCCTTGGCTTCTCTCTTTGATGGTTACTCCTCGACACATCAAACTTCATGCAGCTAACTGATTGTATAACTGGGATAACTGCAATAACTAGCTTATTTTTGTTTGACGGGATTTGTAGGAGGAAATTAGAGGTGAAAGGGATGAGTGGGAACATAATTTAATTGTAATCTATACTCAGCAGCTTAGAAAAATCAGTGAAAGTGTCTAAAGTTGCTTTTAATTCTTATTCAATTATCAAATTGAGTATAGGATAGGATATTATATATTTGATAATAAATTGGATGTAATTCAAAAACCTACACTAGACTCATATTCGGTTGCACAGCGAAAAAGCACCGATTTCAGGTCTTTTGAAGCATGGAATTCAAAGTATTTATACTGAAGCAGCAGTTTTAATATGTATCAATAAGCAGGAACTGTATATCAGAACATCGGAGGCTGTGAACTAAAAAATAACATTAGTTTAAGGTCCATGTTATAGTTATAAACATTTGGATTGTTTATTTAAACCAAATTTGAAAGCCAAGTCGAGCAATTTGCTCGGACTTCTTGGGAATTTATTCAAACTCACTTAAATTGGTTTACAAAAGAACCTACCCTGATTCTGCATCAATAACTTCTTCAAAACTGAACCCAGAGAAATACATGAAAATGTTGGGGACTAACGAAACATAAAAAAACATATATTCTATCTATAGACCTTGAAATTATTCCTTCAACCTGCTGATGATTAATATGTTTGTATTTATTACTATATTTTCAGATCACAACGCTGGTGAATGCCAAGGAAAGATCCTTTTGCTCAGATCGGACGCTTCGAGCAATATCCCGCGTGGGTCAGTCCGTGAATGTGGCCGTGGAGAGGTTTGTAACGGTTGGGGAAGCTATTGCAGATGACAGTGATGAGATTCGGCCTCAAATGTACGCGGCCTGTCAAGAGGCTCGGGCTGCAGGTTGGCATTATATCAAATATTAATTCAACTTCCCCGACTTGCCCGGTCCGACCGTCAATATTGACTCTAGGAAAGGGACATCCACATTTTTATTATGAGTCTCTGAGGGACTGAATAAAATATTCTGATACTCACGGACTCATAAGGACAACTTTTGTTTTCAGAATTTCATTTAAAAAAAGGCAAACGCGGGGAGAAAGCAAATCTTTGTTTATATTTTCCATTGTAGTAATTCAAAAACAATGTTTATTTATGGTAAACTGCACATGTAGTAATGCGACTCCTAACTCAAAGTTCATAACATCTCTTTACTAGTATAATAACCGGTTTAAATTGGACAGTACTTTCTAAAGTCCACTAGAGAAAGACAAACTAAATGCCAAACCAATTGACCAGACTTATTTTGTTTGAACGGATGTATGAGACTAAAAATAAAGGCAATACAATTACAATGGCGGTACAAATGACGCATGTAATATGCATCGATAGAGTACATGTAATTTTATGAACCTCGCTCGGGTAAAAAAAAGATTGCATGTAATTTTTGTTGAAAGGGATGTATCCATTTCTTTTTTATAAGGTTTCTACACACACAAATGGTATGTCAAATATAGTTATATTATTAATGGTTAGCTGCAGCTTCTCACAGTATTGGAAATAATATTCATATTCATGTGAAATCAATCTGGAAACAGGCATAGCACGAGCATTGTATAAACCCGTACATTCGTTTGAGGAACTATTAAATGTTTATCAGCCCATTCAATATTTTCGTATAGTAAGTTACAAGGGCTTCCAGCAATTTCACTAACCTATTTTCAGAAGCATAATAATTTGGCAATATTCTATCGTTTCTAATCAAACCAAGACCCGCTTTAGAAAACGTGTAAGTTTCATTTCAACTCTTGCGATACATTTTCCCGATAAATTTTAAATGTGAAATCCCTACTGATTTCTCTCTTGGTGTATACGTACACATACATAGCAAAAAAGAGTTGAACGAGGTCAAATAAACAGTGCAGGGAAACTGTTGAAATTCCAGAAACTCTACACTAATTGCGGGGTAGCTGAAGCGGTTGAAAAAGACTAACATTCTGCTTGAAGGATTGGGGAAGTTAGGATAAATTTTAGTTTTCTTAAGTTACCCCAAATAGTTTGAATTATCCACTTTGACCTTGTTCAAATTGTCTATAAATTCTGCCTATCCCTGTGTCAATTTAAATTGAAGAAGCCCACTGACAGCAGAGTGTTATTCAAAGTACTTTTGTTTGTGTATTTTTATTTTGATGAAATGCTTCTGACCCAAAAGTACGAGAAAGTGAAAGTAGCCAAGTAGCCTAAGATGCCCTGAATTTGTTTATTTCCCATTATATGTTTGAGCACGAGATATCATGTTCTAGAACTCCCCATGATTGATACATGACATCCATCTTTAGGTTAACATATATTCTTAGTATTTCTTAGGAAAGAATTCTTGACGCGGATAAATAACTCCATCCATGTTTCGAGCAAAACTTAGTTGTCACAATATTACTTTATCTTACTGCCAGCTCAGTCCATATACACACACAAGTTTATGGATACGAGGAGATTTTGATAAGAGGAGAGATGCATGTCTATTTTTTCCAGGCCAGGCTCATTTATATTAGGTAGGCATTCCTTCTTTTTTTTAAACCCAGACGACAGGTAATACATTATTTTGATTCTTAATCAAACTGGCGACATTGGTGAGTAATGTGCCCGTAACAAAACAAACATCTCTCTAGTAATGTTCCGAAAGCCAGAACAAAATGTGACCCACACGAACCATCAACTATCGACTTAGACACACATTATGTCCATTACACTTGATAGCCACTTAATAATATAATGCTTGGGAAGACGTGCATTTAGCGTAATTTAGCCTATTAAAACTACCACTGGGTCACTTGTTCAATTTCAAAATTAATTTAGATTACTTTTTGGAACATTTGACAAGGACTTAGCCAATTTCCGATGCTTGACGAGCACGTGGATCCACACCCACTAGCATTTAGGCTACAGAATCTTCTAGGATTGGATTGTTAAAACGTAGCTGTGTATAAAATAAGTGATATTCCATCTCTCTGGGAAATGACTCATTTTCTCACCTACTTTCACGCATACTTGACGAGTAGTTTGTCATGATGGCATAAATTGGGCTCAAGCCATTTCCGTAATATCCCCTGCATTAGTACATTGGGAATCTATAGGGATAAACTGTAGGCTGGGAAATTACTGTGATTATTGTATGAGTTGAACACGGAAAGGAAGGAAATCGCTCCGACTGGTTAATGTGAGGACGGGTAATATATGGCAGTGGCAGTTATAGTCCCACCGAAGCGGTGGTGCTGGTGACCTTGCGTGACTGCCTGCTTTTCCTCCTTCTACGGCGGTAATTTCATTACCTAGGCCCACATCACGTACTCAGCACGCAATATTCTTACAAGAGTGTCCAATTATGGCAAACGCTGTTCTTCAACATCAAAATTAACTCCATTAAACACTTTCTATACTTTCCGCTCAAAACTATTGCCACCGCAGATCTGTAGTCTTTGTCTAGTCGAAGCGTTCTCTAGCTCATTCCAAATGGCTTTAAAATTTGTGCACACTAGATGTAAAGACATCTATTTTTTGTAGTTTGGGCTTTATTATTCAGTTATTACAACTAACCAAACGATATTTAGTCAACAAAATATAATTGCAAAAATGAGATCTAATGAATAGTTTGAGTATTTATAATACGAGTGACAGCGATTTCCAAGATGTTACAAATATTCTAAGACCATTTCGTTTTTCGTTTCGTTTCGGATGATTACCATTTTATATTTTTAAATGTGGGCCCTTCATGATGGTTGTTTTGGGGAATTGGCCTAATTATCATGAGAAAGTTCTGCAAACTATTCCTCCATAATTTTAGGATCAATTTTAAAACCTTTCCCTTCATTATCGTTTAACAAATCTTTCCAAAATTAACTTCATGCTTATTTTTATAATAAGCTATTTTTGGTCATTAGATCTATTTGTAGAAAGCTGGAATAACTTTTATAGAAAAGAGTAGTAGTCTATGAAGAGGATAAAGGGATGACAGAGGATGATGTAAAGCACCTTCGGGGACGGGGATGTCACGTATAAATACCGTGAACCAAGAAATGTTCATGGAAGTGAAGAGATAATTATTTTGTGTATTTCAGGCGCTGCGATCGAAAAGCTCTGTGAACACAACGGTAAAAGTCATCTCGAGGGGCAACCTGTTCCTCGGGCCGTCTCAGATCGAGCAGCCATGGTCCGGGCAGCTCGGTGCCTCTTGGCTGCTGTCACTCGTGTCCTTCTATTAGCTGATAGTGTCGTTGTCAAACAACTCCTACTTGCCAAAGATAAGGTATGACAACAACATGTTATTCAAGTTGCTTGGGCAATAGTCTTCTCCTCAAGTCAACCATAAACTATTACAGAGAACGTCACAGGGCACAAAGTACAGGAAATTAAACATTTCAGACTTGAAGGAAACTTTGAGAATGAAATTTCAAAAGCTCTTGAGTGAGATTACAGATTTCCTTAATACGATATTCATTTAGTAGTCTGGGTTAGAACTTGTCTAGTCGGCCGTTGATGTCCCTGAGCCTGGCTGGGTTTTGTTAACCAAACTTGCATGATATGTAAGAAAAAGATTCAAGCAGAAAAGGACCGTTGAATATTTAATGGCATGTGGATCTGACAAAGAAAATGTCCCTTTATGTAGCCAAACAAACCAGCACGAGCTACTACTGGACAATTATAACTTTTAATTCAATGAATTGACAGCTCAAATAGAATCTGCCAGCATTTTTGCCACATCTTCTTCCTTAATGAGTCTCTATTAAAGGGAAGTGGAAAATGTTGAAAATTTTAGTCAAGTTAATTGGGTTTTGTCTCCCTCTACACCCAAGAGCAAACTTTTGTAAGGATTTCCACCCTCCCTATTTAATTCGCAACAAAAGTTTTAATCTCGAGGAGCTAATGCTTAATAACTGGCCTTAGTTGTCTCCAATCCAAGGAAAGTTCTCAAAGTAGAATAAATAAGCACAAATTGCAAACTGGTGACTTACGTTACAGGGTGGGGCACTTGAAACTTCAAATAAATGCTTCAATGTTTAAAAATCTACGGAGAGAGGCTCTCAACGCTACGTTCTAAAATGGACTTTAACTTAAAGTTCAAAACAGATAATTGAGCGTGTGGACCTGAACAGTCGAATACGTTAAATTAAAGAAGATGATGATAATAGATAATTGTCCATAGGGCAGAATTTTTCGAGGAAAAGGTATATATTGAGTTATTATAACTACGGCTAAGCTTATAAAGTCACTCCAACTTTCCAGCGTGCACTGTTGTAGAGTAGAAGGAGATTCGATTTAAAAGTTGCAAATCCTGTGATACTCGTATTGAACTTTTTGATAATTTTTTAGGCTCTTTCCAAACTTTTGTTCCCAAAAATAAAGTGGAGAAATAAAAGTTTTCAAAAGTTGAGCTCAATTAATGGAGATGACTATTATTTAAAAATCATTGTGAAGGATTTTTATTATTGCGTAATTTTCACTATTTGAGGCGAAGGAGAAAGCAATGAAACACTGACTATAGATTGTCTTAATTAAGAATAATGAGGCTTTTGATTTCATGACGTGTATAATTACGTTTCTGATTGAAAAGTCTCCCAATTACAACCGAGTTAATATGACTGATGCACTTGAATAAAATAAAAGTTAATCCTAGTAGATTTTGAAACGTTCAAGCCTAACACCACCCTGTACAGAAATGCTTTCCAACCCAAATTCAATTCGGATGTAGAAAGGATGTTAGAGTAATGAAATCTAAAACGAAGTCAATGTAGTGGATCGTAGATTGTTCAAACGGGAAAGATTCCAGAGGAACTTGGTCTTAAGTTTCTGGAAATTATTGGCAATCAAGCCGTTGAAGTGTATCCAATTCCTCATAAAATTTCTCCTTCCAAGTTCTTAGCCTATTCCTCTTGTACTCAAATTTGATTTCCAAAGTTTTTACACACTTCTTCATTGTAATTCAGTGTCCAAAAAAATTCTATGAATAATTATCAATTAATCCCCACACAGTGCCAAAAACAGCCCGTAATAACTCCCACCTTTTACTTAAAATTTTAATAAGTGAATTCTGAATCCCCAATAAATAAACCTTGAAGAAAAATTTCCGGCAAACCCAATCTAATTCCAAAACCCTACCCTAATGAAAGCCTACCCGAACTGATCGGTATACAGATCTAAAATATCTAAAACTCAAGAGGGGCAAACATAACATGAAATATCTCCGACTGGAAAAAACTCGGATTCAAATTCCCATCACCAAATTCCCCGAAATGCATGCAGCAGCTGACATTTGACCTTTTCCCTTTCCTCTCCCTTCCACTAAAGTTTAGAAAGTTGAGCATTGACGAACTGGAATTTCATTTCACATCACCCACCACCACTACCAGCACAAAAGCCTCTCTCCGATATTTCCTCAGTAAAGGTGGATGGTGAATAGAGCTATAGACAGAGCTAGACGGTTCAAAGATTAATTTCCATTTGTAGTTGGTTTATACACGAGCAGTAGTGAAGGATCGTAGAGAAGCCCCCCATGCCTAGAAAGCCACAGGAATAGGAGAAGGGTGACAAGGAGATGAGACGAGGCTTGTAAAATTCCCAACTCTTCGCTACAAGTTGTGCACGTTGGGTGCTAACTTTCTCATGAAAAGTCACTTGGGCAGGCCTTGCTGCGTTTCTCACACTTGACTGCATTTCTCTCAACATTCATCATATAAAATATATTATGATTATTATGATACATAAAACTTCAACAGCTCCATGGTATATTCCAAGGCCTGGGCATTGGAACTGGATATTGCAACGTCATTGACGAAATCCCTGGAAAACTCGCTCCTAATATAAAATGTATTTCTATATATTCTGCTGCCTCCAAACTAGTTTTCACTTTTAAAGTTCAAAAGAAACCCAACCCCTAGCTGAGTTGAAGGAAAGAGGTAAAGGAGATGGCGATATAGATAGGGTAAATATCCTCATCATATCCAAGACCCTTATACATCTTGTAGTTGAGCTATATGAGTAATAGCTTATTTCAGATCCTTTTTGGGATGTCTATGTATTTATTATTGGCTTAGTTTGGACAGAAAAAGTTCCACGGCTCCACACTCTCAACTGTTAGACGAGAGGAGTAATGGAAATGAGTCTCTTTGAGTAGAGACGTAGAATAATAAAGCTGGGCTGGGGGGTCGTTTTTGGAATTGGAGAAAGGTCTTAAAAGAGGTGAGTGCAAGTGTGTATACATGTTATTCTTTGTTATTATTGCAGGTGGTGAATACGCTAACGAGACTAGAGTCAGTAACGAACTTCACAGAGTTCGTGAAAGCTTTTAGTCAGTTCGGGACGGAGATGGTAGAGTTGGCCCAATTGACTGGAGATAGACAGGCTGATCTCAAAGACGAAAGACGGAGAGCTCAAATGGGGGCTGCTCGGCATGTTCTTGAACGTTCCACCTTGATGCTTCTTACTGCTGCTAAGGTACGAACTATACATATGACCCACACTTTCTTCTAAATATTTACGAAAACTTTTATCAAGAAACTAGCCCATAGAGCATCTCAGGCTTCAGTATATCTCGTCAGGCTCATTTTGGTGAGAGTTTAGTATACAGACTCACGAGCTTGAGGATGACGTACTAAACATTTAGTACGGAATGATGAGGGTGATTGCCAATAAACATTTGGGTGATGAAACATGCATGTCAATTTGAAATCTACATCCGAGAAGAGATGACTAGTAAGATTGGAAAAGTAATGAGCGTAGCCAGCACAGAGTACATGTGCACAGGGAGGGAAAGCAAATATATGGGCCAATTAAGCTCATGTCATCCCTTTTGATGACATCGCTTCCCTCTCCGCCGTCGTAATTCCAATGATATTCGTAAGATAAGAGTATCGTCTCTTGTACAAGCTTATATATTTTCCATGGAGGGAAAAAATTACAAAGTGTTTCCAATCCTAGCCGAGTTTCTGATGTTTTAATGATTCAAATAGCAAAATCAAAAATCCTTTCATCCCTCTAGTATTTGAATTATGGATCGGCATGGAATTTGCACGCCTTAGTCGAGGGAAAGTCGAATAGAGACGAATATATTCTCAATCGTCCTTGCATGGAAACTCTTTGATAATATGATAATTCACATATCGACTTTCAAGGTTCGAAATCCCTTTGATTTCTTTAGTTATGAGTCGAGTAATTATAATGGGGATAAGTCTGCTCTCAAAATGTTGGGTTAAGACGGACATTGCTATAGATTGATTAATTCAAGACAATCGTACATTAAGATAATTTCAACAGCGAGATCATATTCTTCATAGTTAGTTTAGGGGCTGGTAGATTACTATTATTAAATTCCTAATGCAAGAGAATTTTCAAAAGGACCTTGGGGGTATTTCAAACTAGTAAACTAATAACAGTTCGGGATGGGCTTGATGATATAGTAGGAAATGTAATGATCCCCAAGTATTCACAGACAGTTGAGCAATTTTATAAACATAGAGAACAAGGCCTTCAATACCATCAACCGTTCTTTGCGGAGAAGAGTTGAAAAAATCTATAGGTTATGATCCCTTAGCTAACATGTTTAAATGAAGTCCACGTTGACTAGGGAATATAATAAATTGGATCAAAGGAACTGAAGCAGACAGTAGTTCTATCGCAAATGCCAGTGTTAAGCGATACGACTTTTATAAAGGGAAGAGGAGAGCCACGACCATTTCCTAATCTTTCCTTTTCGGATCTCTTTCTCTGTCTTCTCATCAAATTTTTTGATGCCACTATCAACATCAAATATCCATCCCAGGAGAACATTAAGTTCAAAACCTCCGCATCCGAATCCCATACCACACACATAAATATATAGATCTGCTCATCTCAGGCCGAGGCCGACGATAACCTTTGCATGTACAAAAGGAATGTCTGCTGTAGTGGATTGCAATTGATTTCTCATCTCTTCCATCTCCAGTTTCTGGATTATTTTCTATTCTACCAATTTCTCACAATCTGCTCCACCAAGGTGGGGACCTTTGGAACTCTTTAGTTAGAAATGGTACGGCGGCTTTTGGAGATTTCTTATTTCAATGTGGATCAGATATATTTCAACTGGAGGGTGTAGCCTTGAAGGAAAATGCTTTGTCATTCGTTGCAACCATGAACCATGACTTGAGTTAGGCAGAAATATTTAGAAATTGTAGAACTATAGGGTCCCCATTGACATTTTCATGCTTCAGTGAAAGTAACGACTGTGGTTTTGGCTAGGGTGGTACGTACACGTATCAAAATTAAACTCTTGTGTAGGATTTTATCAAGTAATTTATAGGTTAATCGTGACCTCTTTGGTCGTATTTTGCCTAGTAAGGCCTAGACTAGCCAAGTACTAAAACCACCAGGACGTATGTATTACTGAATATTACATCGGCTATAATAATAGGAGAACTCAGGATAGGATACATTCCGAAAGGATTGCGGGCTGTCATTGTCAGTTCTCATTAACATATAGATCCTCGTTTCCTAATGTCAGTGATGATATCAAGATGAAGCTTTCAAGTCAGCTGAGTCAAGGTACATTGGATCATTATGACATTATGAGAGAGTAGAAAACATCATTTGACAAATGTGATCTTTTAGGAATGTCATGTAACCTTTTAGTACTTAGTTCTTGTTTTTACTAATGGAGAACGTAAAGGATATTTGCTGTTATAACTTTTGCATCCATCCTTTCAGTGTACTTAGTAAAGAGGATAAAAAAAAGTAGCCAATTTGTTTGAAGTCATGAAAACCAACTGGAAGCCTTCGTTTCTAGTTGAGATGTTTAAAAGCCAATGTAGAAAGTGCAGATGTCAACAAAAATATTTTTCATACATCATCTCATATCTCATGCCTTAATTTATACCTTTTATTCATTTCATTTCGGGGCGAGTTTCCAAGAATTGCTTTTGATTTCGTGAGAAGATGTCTTAAAAGAGTCCTGTCATTGATTGAATAGAAGACAAAAAAATCCATAGTCAGATCACACTTTAGTTATATTCTCGTCAGGAATCAGTACAGGGTTTCTACAGCAGTAGAGGCGAGACATACATATCAAATAATAAATCTTCTTTGCTTCATCAAGCTACAAAAGAAATACTACCCTTCAATGCGGAGGAGGAGATGGCAAGAAATTGTTTCTTAGAATCTTGGGATATTCTCAATCTAAGTGAACGAAGCCCATTCTGAGAGCTTTCAAGCTTCATGAATCATGATTCGGTTTGATCCTCAACCTTCTAGCAGATATTGTGTGTTGAATGACTTCCGGAAATCAAGACTATTTCTCGTAACCCAACATCAAAATAATCCACCACTGCAAACTACAAATCGTAAACATCAAGGATAATCTCAAGGCGCAATGATTCCCTAATGCCTTATCTAGCAGGGATTTTCAGGTTCCGCCTTGAAATTTAGTACCCCATGCCCTTTCAAAGTCTATAGACAAGCCATCCCAAAAATGCACAGCAGACAATTGCTAATCTAATAAATCAAAAAGGGATGACATACGGATTCCTGTATTCGTGTAATAGGAATCCGTTCCAGGGTTAGATTCTTAAGTCCCAATCAGCCACTTTTGAATTTAACTTATCTTAATCACTTAATCAGAAGGAAAAAAGTTTTAGTTTGAAGTATGGAATTTAGAAATTGAAGTAAAGGCTCGACTTGGACCTCTTGCGTTAAGCATTCTGTACGAAACGGATCTCTAGGTCAGGCAGATACACCAGCAAATTCCCTGGAATTCCATTGTGACGTGATTGTCAAAATGGTGACATGGATTCTCTTCACTTCACCCGATCGACCACTCTCAACTATCTCTTCCATTTGATGTTCGTGGATCTGTCTAGGCAGTAGCATTAGTGTACTATAATTCTTGTCATACGTATTTTCTCTCCTCCGTGGTGTTCATAGATTAAAGACGAGATTCCACATTCTCAAGATGCTGTTTCTCCAGGGACACGTTCATGATTTAAAATAAAGCCAATAGTACAAGGCTACAGCTGTAGAAAGCCTGATGTTTTCATCCTCCTGTTCCTTGTGGTGACTCTCGGCCTTTGGGATTTCATTTTCTTTCTCCTCTCATCTTCCGTTTAATATCTAACATTCCTTGTGCAAGGAATTCCAAATGTTGTGGATAGTATTTCTAGCTCGTAAGGATGTATTTGAGAGGTACTGTCGTGTGGCCTTGAAGGAAATGTGCAGAGAAGAAATATATCGGGATACATTTTTATTTATTTATTAATGGTTAATTTCCCCATGTATTTTCAGAATTGTCTGAGGCACCCGGATTGTCCTTCGGCTCGGGAGAATCGGGACACCGTGTTTTGTCAGATGAGACGGGCCATGGATCTTATCCACTATGTTGTCAAAGACGGTGTTCTCGACTCAGCCGCCGCCCTTGTCACCTGTCCATCCTCCTCACAACCCAATCGGACACCCAAAGAGGTAAGCTTAGTCAACCGATTATAATTCATCCTTTTGAGTACCGTATACAATTCTCAAGTAGGTTCTCCACTAATGGACAGCCAGACCTAGAGAAGATTGGTCGATGGTAGATTTATTTTTGCAAGTTTTATTAAGTGTGAGATGTGCAAGATCTGCTAGGGACATTTGGACACTAGTTTCTACATAAATCCAAGCACCCACACGGCAGGTTTTTGTCTTTCATGTGGATATTAGTTGGTACAATTCATGTTATGGGAATATGTCATAAAAGAGAAGAAAAAATAGGAATGATACGCTGTGTTGAGGTCGTGAACGAGGTTAGGTGGTTCAGCCCTTTTCCGATCTCTGCTTTCTTAAAGTGTGGATTATGCCATTCCACTCTTGAGCATTTGATTTATGAGATGGGGAAAGGGGAGTTGGGAAATGAAATATGAATATCAGACTGAGAAGTTATAGCTTTTTGACAAAAAGTTCATATTTATCATTCTTGTTGTAATTTTATTTCTGGGATGAAATAATATATTACTCATTTCGTATTGTTTCGCAATCCCAGATTGTCAAAACATTATCACTGAACTGCTCCACAAGAAGAATTATGATTTGGAGACGGAAGTTGTGCGGAGGAGCATACATTTCTCTTCCCTTTTGGTTCACGTCTTCCGGGGAAATGTACGCGCCAGTTCGGAATACTAATGAATAGATTTTTTGAAAGGAGTTTCCAACTCTATTGGTTAGACTGAGGTTAGCATTCTAAAAACCTACTCCAAGCAGCTACCAGAGGCCCGTTCGTTAGTGATAGAGTTCATATGGATTTTCATATTTATTAAT
>JAQFYM010001308.1:0-35625 GCA_034694785.1 Agrenia bidenticulata | reverse complement strand
CCGGTTTCGCAGGCGATGGTAGGGGCGTTGGAGCAGCATCCACACGGGCTTCTCCAGGCCTACGCCCTTTCATCCGGTTCCCTGAAAAAGTCAGAAATTTCACGAACGTTTTTAAGTGTTATTTCATATTTTAGACTGAAGTAGATCACACATTTATCATGAGACGGAATTTCTCATCACTTCATCAGTATGAAGTATTAAATTCATGAGCAACAGATCCGCGCCACCCTGTCCACTGAAAGCAACATGGCGGACCTCCACGTGCAGCATGCAGCAATCCTCAGTTACCCACTTAATACAAATAAATGCCAATGGCGAAAAACCCGTTAAATGGAAATTATATCGGAGTCGGAATCATATATGAATATCAAGTGAAATCGAGCCAAACAGCGTCTACTCAATCGAACATGGAAGAGGAAGGCCTCCCTCCACGAGCAACATGGGTCTAAAAGAAAAACCTTCTCCAGGTTTTTACAAACACCGAAAATTCGGTTTTATCTAGTCCAATGGTTTCATGAAACTGTTGTCAGAGCCGAACAGAATTGCTGATGAAAATCAAGTGAGTTAGGAATGAGAAAATATTGAGAAGCCACACCGTGGACTCAATCCAACATGGCGGACCTCCGCGTGCAGCATGCTCCGAATACCCTTACCCCCGATTTACAAAGCCCGAAAAAGCGTTGAATAAAGATTGAGGATGAAAAGGTGGAGAACTTACATGGATTTTCCGATGGACGTCCGGACATTTCCACAAGCTTTAAAGATTAAAATTACGGTATTCAATGATGCCAATATTTGAGAATTGAGTTGAAGAGAAGAGTGAAGAAGCACGTCCAGAAACTAGGAGCTCTGGTCGATGAGTGAGGCTGAAGAGGGACGAAGTGCGTGTCGTTGTTAGACAGACGCCACTTTTGCTCTCAAGTGAGAGCATGCTCTACGTGCCTGTGGCATCTGCGTAAAACGTTTTATAATAAAACACCGTCTCTGTGGAATAAAAGGAATTGGGGCACTAAGCGAAAACGGGGTCAGCTTTTTTACAGGGAATTGGGGCAGTAAGCGAAAACTAATTTGCCTAACTTGTAAACTGTGCCTAACTGATTTATGCGAAATTATATAATAATTTAATAATATATAATTTTGAATTATATATTACTGATAGATTTGGATTTAATGTATGTAAATGGTCTAAAGGGGTGGCCAATTTTAATGATTTTAAACATTTAAAAAATATCAATAATTCAATGTTGAGTTCAGTATCGGTCACAGTCCCCGCCATAAGTCATAAGAAGGGGTTCTCCGAGCCCTGAGTGACTGCAACTCATCTGCCCTGACGCCCGTCCTGTCACCGTTGCGGTTAGATTATTAATTATGGAGATTCGACCACACTTGTCCATGCGTTACGACGTTACGAGTTCGTACGGACAAATCTTCAGTCCGTGCTCTTTTAAAAACGATATAGGTAATGGTAAGTAGTAGCGGGGGCGGCGGGTTGTCCATTTTACACATGTAGATAGGGAAATCTTTTTAGCATTGAATTTAGTCTTTGAAATCCCTAACAGCCTGCAAAGTAAACCGTCATGCCGAGAGTCCAGTGAGCCGCAATACAAAGCGTTCGGATGCATCGATTCATAGCTCGAAAGCAGCCAAGAAGGACGAGGAGAGCGGTTAGCACATCCACCCTAGGCCCAACGGCGGACCGACTGACACTGACTCCAAGTAACTTCTTTCGATCAATCAATCTCCACTTTCTCCACATCCCGACCGAGTACAGAAAAAAGTACACTCTAATTGAAATATGATGGACCTAGATTTAAATCACATTAAATATTCTCACCAATTACAATTAGAGTTAAGAATACAACTTACAAAATGCCACACTTCCAAAAGTAGGATCCTCGTGTCCTCGAAAGTCTCTTTGACTCAAAGACCTTAAACTTAAACCATTAAAAACCATTAAAAACCATTAAAAACCGTGGCTTTAAATGGTTTTAATGGGTATTTTTCTAAAAAAGTGGGTTTTAAGAAACCCTTTTGAAGTACCGAGTTATGAACGCATTTACTGGGGAAAAAACTATAGCCAAGATCGTCATGCATATCCCATGGATGATTCGGGTGTCCTGTGAAAATGAAATTGGATAATTATTGTAAGTCAACAGATTGGATAATTATCTTCTTAAAAGTTGCTCACACAAAGCTCGTGAGCGTAAGGATGACTCAACTCCACGCCCCGTTTTTCAATTCGAATTTCGAATATCTTGACTAATCTTGAGCCAAGATAGCAGATGGAGATATTTTTCCTGGAACAAGAATTTTAGGGGGGTGTTAGGTCTCGGAGAGAGAACTGGACAATTCCCACAGAGAATGCGGGTCTTTTTCTTCGTGAGTTCAGCAATGTAAGTGTCATAATCAGTAGCCTTCTTTCCCGTGCTGGGGTCTATGACTTCGTCGTTCTGCCTGCATAAGTTAGATATATTTCGACTTGCATACCAATCCGTAAAAGCGAGTTTAGAAGTTGGCTTTAACTTCATCTTCGAAGAAGGAATAGGTAGCTAGGAGTATTGGAACATTGGTCTTGATACAAATATCGATATGATACAGCAAATCTTCGAACTTGGTCTATGAAGGTGGACAGCCTAATCAATCATAACGACAAAGTTGATGCTCATTCTGTACCTGGTGATGACAATTTAAACGCCGTGATAACCTGACCGTTGTTAAGGAGCCTTTTGTTATCTCTTTATGAGCTGAACACTCAACTTGCAAATACCTTAGGGAATTATTATAGTTTAGCTTGTCTTACCCTGAATGTCCTATCAGGCTGTCGACCTTACAACCTGTGACCAGCGCGGTTTAAAATGCCGAAAGATAAAGCTCCCCCATCAACTGCCACCGGAAGGAAATCGAAAGAATCCAAAACCACCGTCAACACCGAACGTGGATCCGTAGCCCCAAGTGAATCAGGAAATCCTGCTTCTTCCGTAAGGAGATCGAAAAAGTCTACTCCAACGGCCATCAATAAGGAAGCTGGATCGACAGATCCAACGAAATTAGCAGCTCCAAAAATTTCGTCACAAAGAAAGTCGAAAAAGTCCACCGCCAAGGTAAACAATGAACAAAGAACTGCAGATCCGCCTATTCCGAAAGAGACGACACCCTTCACCAATGCCGAGGAAGCTGAACCCCCAACCCACGTGATCCCGTTCCCCCCTGAATTCCACGACGTCACCGTCCAACTGACGAAAAAACCCGGACTTCTCCGCCTAGTTACCTCCAAAGTCCCTCCCCCCGACCCCGAAGAAGAGGCCGATGAGGACAATTTCCCTCTTTCGATGAAATTTTTCGGCGCTCGCATCAAAGGTCATCCTGATGAGAAAAAGTTCAAGGAGGTGGAAGAGACGTTAGGATTGAAGTACGAGGGGGACTCGGAGGTGATTATTGAAAATGGGAGAGTCACCACCATCCTCGTCCCACCCGAGATCATGGACAGGGTCCATGAGGAAGAAGGATGGTTCAAAGATAAATGCAACGTATTCAAAACCCACCTTTCTAATTTACAAGGTTACCCTGAAACTCGAGTTATTTGACCTGAGTGACCTTTGTTGAATGGTTCAGTGGTGCAGGGAGGACGTCCACGCGTTGAGTCCAGCTTTAGAAAACGATATGAAAGTTCAGCAGGGGTTCCTCGCCTGGGTGTTACTGCTGGAGATGCTGATGCACGTCCCTTCAGTCGCGTTGCTAGCCATCCAATATTACGTGTATTTTAGAAATTAGAAACTTAAATTAAAATTTAAAGCCTCTAAAAGCTTAATTATTTATTATGTTTGCTCTAGACATGCAATTCACGAATACTTTTATTCCCAGGTCTATCTCACCTCTCTCTTTCTCATGTAAGTTATAATAAGTAGAGGTCATGTCAAATGTCAAATCTCTGGCCTGGGATAAATGCGTATTTTTAAATGTTGGTGGTACAGTGTCCTTTTTGTGACTGTGATCTGGGGGGTGTCCGGGGATTTGGGGAGGTACAGCCCCTGCAATGTGATTCTATTGCTGCTCAAGGTGTGATTTAAATTTTTTAATTCGGTTAAATGTTTTTTGTAAATTCCTCAATCCGTCTTTGTAGACAATCGCATACATGAACCTGAGTGCACTAATGACAGCATTGTTTGAGCGATGGGCTATTTACTACTTAATTAATGCTGAGGATCTGGAGGACCCTGATAGTGAAAAGACGCTGAAGATGGTCCGCCAAATTCCCCAATACCAATTTACCTATCCCGTCATCGTCCATACATTTATTGGGAATGTCATGGTATTTGAAATCTCGTTGGCTCTTTTCTTCAAGTTCTGCAGGGTAAGATTTTTCAGATTTAAAAAAAAACAAGAGCTGGAAATTGCCAATGATTTCTATCTCTGTATTGCCAAAAGGACCGTGTTCCTGATAATAAGGACCCTTTAATGAAAACTTAATAATTTCTAGGGTAATGTCCACAAGGATGTTATGTTTTGGGTTGCAGTGACCCTTCAAGGGCTCATGATAGCCGAAGAGATTATGTTTGTCTTGATGGCCTCCGGAAAGTATCTTGACGGACCGATGTCATGGGACTTTTTACAAGTGATCGTCTCTGGGTTGGGTGCAGGGACTTGGGAATTGGTACTCTTTCATAAATCTTTTATACTGGGACTTTATGCTTTTTAATTCGATTTTTTTTTAAATTTTAAATCATAAGCTTTATGTAAAGCTAATTATAATATTTGATTGTGGTTTGTTACAGTGGAGGCTTTATAGTCTAAGGGAAGCGATGGAGGGGAGGACCTGTGTTTTGAATGAAAAAGAGTACTTGTTTTTTGCTCTAGTATTTGCCAATTGATTTTAATCATACAATTATAAATGTTTCCATCATTGTTTCTGAAAACTATAAAAACCATTACTTGAGCGTTAAATTAATTCGATTTAAATATTTAAAAACAATTACTGTCTAATAAAATAAAATGGGGAAACCAGTGGGAATTGGGTCATTCCTTGACAATCCATTTTATGTTTACATAAAAGCTCTTAGATTTAAAATTTGAAGTTTGAACAAACATTTCAATATTTAAATTAAGTTATTAATTTTTTAGAGTTGGGCAATGAACAAGGACACCCTGTATATAAAAAGGCAAGGCTCAAGATTTAAAGTTAATCTACTACAATCATAAAATTAAAATCTATAAAACTATAGTTTTTTCCAGTTCAAGGAGCACACAAGTCACAATCAGGAGCCAAGAGAGTCACTCTAGCATAATCTTCCTATTGATTTTCGAAAACTTTCAAGCATCAGTAAGAAATGGAAAGAATAGCTTAGTCACCGTTCTGTTAAGAGTCTCCCTTAAATTCGCTCCCAACATTTTTTCCTCGCTATGTCGGCAAAATTAACAATTCATCTCCTGATGACCTAAAAATGACCCTAGGAAATGATGATTTCCCAATTTTCATGCTCTTGATGGAAATTAGAATCCAACTGTTTTACAAATATATCAAAAGTGGGGGCAATCAACAATAAATCTTCTCTTTGTTATTATGATCTATAAAGTCTGTGTATACTAATAATATTATTTATAGAACCAACTGACTGCACGATCCAAACAACAATAAAATAAAGTAGTTCAGGGCATGCAAACAGATCCCCACTTTTTTCTTGACTGCATTAATATTTACGACTTTTATGAGGTTAGGCTGAATTGATTTAAAAAGACTTAAACTAAAAGCTCTCTAGTGTTTGTATACTGTGAAAATCACGACGACCACCACGAGCTTTTAGGAATTAGGTGGGGTCAGGTGGCACTTTTTATTTCCTAGCCTTTTTTTATTAACCGTTCAAAATTTGAAGATATTAAAGAATTTTACGGAAAGTTAGTTGAGCTGTTTTTTAGAAATATGCAAGTAAAAATAAACAATATTTTAGAAAGAAAAAAGTTGACACACTTATTCAAATGTTGATCGTCACAGAGAGTAATGTTGGGCTTGCCTTATGGTCTAGTCCATTTTTTTTAAACCTTTTATCCTTGTGATTTTCAAATATTTTTTTAGCATTTAAATGAGAGTGATTTTAAGCCCTTAGGGCTTGTCAAATACCTTTTGTACTAAAATAGGTATTTTTAATAGTTATCTACTCTATAATTTCCTTCTTTTTTTAAATGTCTGTCTGTATGTTTCCCTTCTAAAACGAGGGATTAAAGTTGAAGTGCTCGTTCAATTTACTAAGCTAGGGGGGAAAATACCCTTGGCCTTCAAAAGGGTCCTTATGGATAGTAGCCCATTAACGGGCCTGTAGACCCCTAGTTTGTTTTAAAAATATGTATAATATTATAATATCTCATAGGTTTGATGTGTGACACAAATAGTCATTAAACATTGACAGTTAGTGTTAAAGTAATAGATGTGGAACGCTAAACTAATTCCCAGTCCTTCGTTTATGATGGTCGTCTCGGATTTTTATTCTAGCTTCTAGTCATTTTAAAATCAATAAAGGATTTAAAACAAACAGTAAAATCAGGTTCAACACATATTTGCATATTGTTTGTTCATTTTTTTCTCTAAAAATTTGTCACCCTCGATCTGCTTTTGACTAATTTTTCTATCAACACACTACACGCTACAATGTTCCCCAGTTAATGAAAAACTAATTCTGTTAAGATAATGTAGAATTAAATGTTTTTTTAGTAGCAGTAGCTAAAATTCCTGAAGTCATTAGTCTACACTAAAAAAAACACATCTCTGACCTCCGACCTGACCAGGTGGAACTCATCAGGTTCCATCTCTAATTTCATATTTACTTGAACAGATCTCCAATTTTGAAATCCCTTTGACCTTAGGGCTGAAAAACAGAGGATGAAGATATTTTTATGACTCTTGTGTTTTTTTTGCCCACTTGTACTTGGGCAAGCCTATAATAATAAAATACTAATATATAACATGAGAATATATTATTATATTACAAGTACAATAATAATAATATGCTTTCCACATGTTGCCCAACATAAATAAATTCACTCCACTCTTTTGTACTATTAAAGATTTGTATTCCAGTAAGGACAGAATTCTCATAGCCCTATGCACCCCTAACAAAATACTTAATAGTTCCAATGTGTACTGAAAAGCTTCTTTTTTGTTACCGTATCCGGTGTCCCCGATTTGACACTTATTACCAACGACGACACATGTGTATATGATACTGTGTATACTATCAGCCCAGCAGCTCATGATATCATCATCCCTCACACTTTTTCTCATCTCAAAGGATATGATTTGAATGTATGAGAACCCTACTCACTTTTCGACACATGTGTATCCTTATTCTTATACTACGAGTGTCCCTTGTCATCCTCTTCATCTTTCCCTTAACAATCTTATACTCAGCCCTCAAGATTGCTCTCTCAAGAACCATAGGGGACAAAAGGGTCGTGGTGGTCTCAAGCTCTAGAGAATATAATGACAAGAGTTGACAATGTTTTTCTCCGCACTTGACAAAGAAGAAAAAAGGGCCTTTTGATTCTCAGCAGCTTTTTTTGAGGGATGTTATATTAAAATATTCTAAATATAAATCATCTAAAAATCCACCACCACCAACGCGTCGGTCTGCTACACGTACTTTTCAGGTTTAAAGTTTTAAAGTGAGAGTGACAAGTTGTTGGGAGGTCAAGTGTCAAGATGAAAGGCTTATTTTTCTCTCAAGTTTCTCAAGATCATCGGCTCCATTCCTTTGAGAGTATACAAGAAAGAGAGAGAATAGTTTTATGAACGACTAAGGATATGAGGATAGGCCATGGGTCATCAGTGTTTCCGTTTTTATTGGCCATATTGAGTTGTTGAACGAGATGTAAAAGAGATTCAACTTGTACTGAAACAAACAAGTTCATCACTCTCGAAGACCCAAGCTCTCTGACAGATACGAAGATTTCAAGCCCAGATCCTCCGGAAAACAATCCTTAACACATTTCTCATTTACCGTTCAAATAGCTTTTGAAAACAAGGATTTTTTAAAAAACGTTTAAAATAATAAATCAATTAATTTAAATTTACACTACCAGCTACGAACCACACACGATCTAGATCCATAATCCTCTCATAAGGGTTTACACACAGCCTCTAGATACAATTACAAGAGGTAAGTGGAAGAAGTAATTACTAATTACTATCTGTAAATACTAATTACTTGTCCTCCATAAAAGAATACGTAGAGACTACAGAGACCATGTATGCATATCATATTCATGTTAAATGTCAAGAAGCTATCTGCCTGTATGTATCTGTGTCAAGTTATAACTTGTACAAGATGGAGATGAGCCCAAACCTAGATATGACCCCTTGGAAGATTTTCCAACGAAAAAGGGTTTATTAGTAATTATAATATTAAATTTCTTAATTAGAATTGCAAAAGTCACATACAATAATATAATTAGGGGGGAAATCCTCGTGTTAATTACATTTAAAGGGAAATGATTTTAAAAAAGGATTGTTGTGAGTGTTAAACAGTTTTTTTTAAGTCTAGTCCTAGTGGAGGATTATTATAATTTTGATGAACTGCAACTTTTCCGCTTATAAAAGGAGAACAAGAGATGAGAAGGTCGGAAAGGCAAAAGATTTTTTCCCAAAACTCGTTCAACATCTTGTTTGTGCAAATCTGTTCGAGTAAGTGGAAAAAGTGTTGTAAGTCATCAAAAGATTTTACTATTTTCCCTTTACATTTTTATACCCTTGTCATCAAGTGTAAAAACCAAGGAGTGTCTGATCCCTTTAATTTTTAAACCCACTTTTAAAAAAATCCTTTCAAAATTTTTACTATTTTAATCAATAAAAAAAACTATTTGAAATTATTGATCAAAATTGATCTATTTCAAATCGTTGCAAAAAAGGATACAAATTAAACCTCTTCCAGTAAATTGATTGTTGACATTGAGATTGTAGATCTTGTTAAAACCTTATATATTATTACTTTTAAAGTTTCAGCACTTAAATCCATTGTTGATTCATTGTTAGTAAACACAGGGTAGTAAAGAAAGATTGAGAGACAAGGGAGAATAAACGAGGATGAGATTCTCATTCATTTCTCATCCCTTCTCTAACCTCAATAATGAGTTGTGTTTTTTTTTTGCAGAGCCAGAGGATAAGAGTTTTTACTTGGCCACACCAATTCAAAGCAAGCCACACTACAACCATAACTATCATCTTCAGATCATCATATCAACTATCAAGACAAGACTCTGTAGACTCTACAACTACACTAGAGCTTATTCAAGATATCAAAGAAAAAAAAAGTCTTAAAACCAATCCTGGGGCTATCTCTTCAAGACTTATAACTTGTAACTTATGTAGAGAAGCCAAATCTGAGCACATCTTGAATCTCGAATCTCGCAGCTCGTAGTTTGTATAAAAATCCTTACTAAATTCAAGGGGAGAAAAAAAAGTCAGAATCTTATTCTAAATCCCTCAGACTGAATCCCTCAAGAGAGAGAGAGAGCAGAGATCTTGAACAATACAGCCCAGCCGAGGTACAGATTTTTAATTCTAGTTAGTGGCCAACTTGGACTCATCTCGGCCACTCGTACTCTCTCTGAGAAATAAAAAATCCATACTAATCATGACGACAGACAATACCTCTCGTCCTGTCTAACCCCCACTGACTCACGACCAATTGACTCGTTGGACATTTGAATCTGGTCCAGGACCCCCGAATCTCAACCTGCCTCCAAACAAGCACTCCTCAACGAGGCTCAACCGGAAGTGAAATGGAGTGGAGTCACAGATTCAGACTAGCTCTGGACTGGTTGGACACTGGAGCTAGGGGCAGTGGGTGTGGTCACCTCGGAACTAATAGGAGGCAATGTAAACAAGCAACCTCGAGGAAGGAGCCCCTAGGGCTCCTTTCAGCCTTGGTGGTAGCTACTACGATTACTGTGATGTGTTTACCCTGTGGGGCCCTCAGTGCTGGAGAGGTCCTTAGTGAGGCGAGTGTTGGGAATAGTATTATTGACAGTGGTGTTAGTTCTAAGAGTAAGGAAGCTAGTGACTTGAATCCTTCTGGAGGTCAAATATGGAGGAGTATTCGTCAAGCCGGTTTGGCAGAACGGGATGGGAATTCTACGAGGGATATTCCACAGGGTTTTGTTCAGGAGGAGAGCGCTGGAATTCCTGGAGATGTTGGAGCTGGAGATAATGGCCAGAGTCAAAGGCCTTCGAAGCGTCCTATTTTGCATAGGAGACCTCACCCCGATCACAGTGTTGGGGATGAGGGTGAGGATAAGGTTGAGAGTGTCACCAAAGGACCTCATCTTCGGGGGCATGGACATGAGGGGGAGGCTCATGGAGCGGATCTTCATAAGCTCCAGTCAATTCTTAGGGACATTTTTTTGGGTTAGTAAGCCGGTTGGAGTTTTAATAATTTATTTATTAACTTCCAAATTGAATAGATATGATGAAAAAGATTGAAACAAACTTTTTCAGTTGGCAGAAATTACAATTTAAAATTTATAAAACGTTAAATACAAACCGAAATTAATTGATAATTTCATTTTTTAAACACTCAATAAAGTTTTTTGGAAAAAATTCTCAGATTTTCCCCGTAATTCAATATATTCTGAAATATATAAAAAGATGATTTTAATGATGGCTTCTAAATATTAAAATTCCAGATGAATTCGACTCGGAAGAAGAACCGCCAGAAGACGAAACGGACGGATCCGAACACACACTTACCCCCGACGCTTTAAGCCGCTCATCCCACCAAGACCTAAGAAATAATTCACAAGTCCCAATCTCCCGTCACATACGCTCAGAACCAGAAGGGCGAGCCGGTCCTAAGGGGAAGCCCAAAGCACCCCGAACCCAACCTTCAAATGACAGCGATGACACCAGCGACGATAAAGTTACCGGCACCGGAGCTACCGGAAGACAGAAGAAGAAATCGAAGGGCACCATCTCCAAAGGCTCAGATCTGGCCAAATACAACGACTACATGGACAGCGTATTCCGACGTATGAACACGATGATAAAATCCAAGAAGATGGACCCCTTAAGGGTCAATCTCTATGCTGGGGCTAGCAAGACTCCTAAGAAACCTGGCTCCAACTCTGCTACGAAAACTGGAGGCAAGGGCCACAAGAAAAACAGCCCTAGGATGAACATTGACTCTGCCGAGGGTCACCAAGACCACGAAGAAGACCTTGACGAGGATTATGACCATGACTCTGAAGACGGCCCTGCCAGTCGAGACATCTTCTTAAAAACTTCCCACAATGACCACGAGGATGAAGGAGAGTCTGAAGCAACCAGAGAGATCAGGTAACCTTAAACATGCTCAAATATTCATCAGCCTTGTATGTTTTTTAAATGTATTTTATGAATTAATAACTTGTTCAATATCAAAGGGCCCTGCTGGAAAACGTAAACGCCACAAGCCCAGACACATCCGACTCCCCAAGGGGAAGCAGTAACTCGGACTCCAAGCCGAAAAAGCCCAAGCAGTCCTCCCGGGACAAAAACACCAATGGCGGCAACAAGTCCAACAAAGGTCAAGGATCAGGGAATAAAAAATCCGGAGACAAGGCGAACAGCAAGGGGCTGAAAAACAAGAAAAACAACCGAACCCAAAGTGCCCGACCGACCCGCGGCATCCTTCACGGACTCTCGAGCCTTAAGCGGGAAGGGAACGTTGCGGTTATCAAGCAAGGGGACCAAGCCCGGATAGTCCGAGCCAACTTCCTCCTCGGCCCTGTCTCCCTTGAGATCATGCCCAAGGTAAGTCCTCTACATTCTTTCAATTACTTCCTTGTCACCGTCTTGAGATTACTTGAGAATGAGCATGAAGAGTGTTTAGTATTCATTGAGAGAGTATTCTAGAGAACCTGTACCAACATATGATGGTCATGGTCACGTTCACCATGAGGTCTCGAGTACCACCACCACCACAGAACTCTTCAAGTCTGTAAGAGCCACAAGAATTAGCCAACTTACTGGGGCATATAAATGTGTGAGAGAGAATTGGGCTAAAAGTGGATCACTTTTCTTTCTCATCTTGGTTGTTATCTTTGTGGGTGGTGGTGGTCGAGGCAGTGTCTATGGATGTGTGTCGCTCGAGTATGTATGAGAATGCAATTTCTAGTAATTCAGCGAAAGGTAGTAGTGAAACTTTATTGGGATGATGCGTATGAGCTTTATCCTTTATAGTTCACGATCAATGAAGATGATGATCGATGGTGGTGGTGGATGTGTTCTTGAAACCTTTCCAAAAAAGTGTGATCACTTATTGAAATTTGAATATGGACAAGAGGACGGATAAGGAAACACCTTTCTTTTTCTTTCCAAGTCTCTCTTCCTCATCTCTTGAAACGATCCAATCCCCCTAAAAGCTTCTTGCTTTAAGCTCAGACATAAAAAAAACAGCTTGGGTTTATATAGTTAAATTCAGTGTGGATTAAGTAGGTTAATATCATTATTATCATAATGTGATCAAGAGGAAGATAGAAATCAGGTTGTGATGAAACTGCTGAGTCATAAAATTGAATCAGGTTTTAGATCTAACGCCAAAGCCTTTTGTAGTCCTGACTCTTAGGGCTAGTATAGTAGTACTAGTAGATTCTAGATTCTAGACTGGCTAGTTTTAGTTGGAGTTAAATCTCTTGAAGATTTTAAGCTTAAAACCCTTTGGGGAATGAATCGTCTCTTTGGGTCTTTGAGGAGTCGGAAATTGGAGATGCAGGTGTGGATTGTTGGATGTATGAATATTTATGTGTGTGTGTGTGTTTTAACGGTTGATTGAATAGAAAGTGCACCAAGCTTGGTCAATTAACAATCCTCAATGGCCCATTGTTGTTGACTAAATTGAAACCTTTAGATGTTTGAGACGTAAACTAAAAGTAAACCTGATACTCGTCTAGCCCCTCTCATCTCATTTTATTACAATTAATCTCTTGTTTCCATATGCTCAACAACTCTCTGCACTCGACACGCTGGTGTCTTCTTAATTTCAACGAATCTTCGCTAAATTCAGTAAATTATAATGAACTACAGATGTCTACAGGCCCGTTAATGGGGCAGTATTGATTAGGACCTTTTTGAAGGTTGAGGGTAGATTTTTTGGACAGTATACGAATCTCGTTCTCTCCCCTGTTTAGTCTAGTAGATCCAATGAGCTATTCAGTTTTAAAATCCTTCCAGTAGTTATGGAGTAGTTAAACGCTTTCAAAGGAGTGCATGGTTACACATGAGGGGGACTAAATGTCATCGATAATTGATACATGGATTTAAAATGATTTTTGAAACGATTTTCAGAAGGGGAAGTCTGTAGACGGAGGTAAGCCGGTAGCAGCGACGGCCACAGCTTCCAAGCTCAAAGGCGTTCTGGAAGTGCGACTGAAAAAAGGAAGTCCAACCCGAATCCGAAGGCTGAGGGTCTACCCTCCAAAGAATGTCAAAGTTGAAGGCACAGCTCTGTCCAGCAATGGATCCAGAGGTAACAAGAAGCCTCAACAGTACGGCAAAGTCACCCCAATGGCTACGGCAAGACTTCGTCAAATTGCTTCCACTGTCGTCAGACAGGCGGACAAGGCCAAAAAGTCCCCGTGATTATTTAGCTGTCGAAAAAATTGTCGATGAAAAATGTCGATGAAAAATACTTTCCCTAGTTTCTCGATAGTTCCTCAAAAAAAACTTGAGATCATAAATTTCCCGATGGGAATTTCGGATCTGAAAATCTTCAAGCTTTCGGAGATTGCGACTAGGCCATTGTGGTTTTAAGGGAACGTTTAAAAAAAGAACTTAGGAACATAACAGTTCATTATAATAAATGTGTCATCATCTTTTGCCAACTGAGTTTCTCTAGACTTTAGAATTAAATAGACAAAAGCTGTTAACTTATATTTTAACTGTGTAATGTAATTTAAAAAATCTCCTTTAGGCTTTTAAGACTGTAGATAATACGAACGTAACCTCTTTACCTCCCTGTGTAGTAAATTATTATATTAGTATTTATTTTAAATACTTTCAGGGGGACCCCTAGGTATTTGTAATCCACGACGAAACATATATATTTATATTATTTACTTGAATCCGTATTTAAAGAAAAGTTTTAGACTGACTACAACCGGTACATTTATATGCTGCTCCTTTTTTTGTTGTATTTTGTACTGGCAAGCCAATGAATAAAGAGGCTAACTTAACTTTTTGTATTTTAATTTTTTTTAAACACCTCTGGACAAATAGTTCCATTTTTAAATACCAATTATATTTATGGAATATGCATCAATCAATTTGATCGTCTACAAGCACAACGGGTTATCTTTCAGTTCATAAGGAGAGGGAGTTTTTAATCTCTCAAGTATATTGGAAAAGGTAGATCAACGCTGATTTAATACACAAGTGTGGGAATTAAAGTGGATTAATTTAATTACAAATTAATTCATGATCGTCCATCAGCCGAGATGAGTTGATAAGTACATCTACATGGTAGTTATAGGTTAGTGTGTGTATACTCGTGTAGTAACATTAACTTAGCGTAAAAAAGAGTTTTGCCCATCCATTCGAAATCCATACTGTACGTTTCCGGACCAAAGTGTCCAGAGTAGTGGGAAGGCGATATATGTAGCTTAATTATAATCATAATCACACGATACCCTTAAAAATTAATGAATCACATTCCATTAAAAGAAGAGGCCTTTTTCATATCCGCCCAAGCCACACGAGTTTACACAAACAAGCAGCTCCTTAAGTCCTCTCTAGTTAGTAGTAGTTAACTTTTAATTAGGATACAAACTACTAAAACTACGATAGTCTTCAACAGTTGCGTGTGTCTCTGTGTGACATTGTTCAATTGAGCTTATCCTCTTTGACCTTCGAGCCTTGAACAAGGAATAGCTTATCTCTAATCAACAGGACTCAATTAAGTAGTTGGGATAAGGATATATAAGAAAATATAGTCACAAAGGTAAAGACTGGAGTCTGAAATTCAGTAGATAATCACAATATAATAACTCGATAGAAAAATCTTCGGCAATTAAATAGTAAGTCTCCCCCCTACGCACCCAAAATTCCACGAATACAAAATTCAGCACACTTATATATTGACAAGGATTAAATTGAACAAGACATAGACCCTTTTTATCACAGATACTTTAGAAAAATAGAAAATCCATCATGATGACAAACAACTGCGGAGACAAAAGACGGATAGTATCGACATTGACAGAGATGAAGAATGTACAGAGAGAGAGGTTAGGTTACACGTCTGGAGTATTTCATTCTACAACAGTCTGACATAAGATTGTTTTACAAATGTTTCCAGGAGGGACATCAATTCATGGACATTGCCAAAACACTGCCAATTATAAAAAAGATGAAATCTTGACTTAAACATTATTAAATAGTAATAACATATATATGCAGGTAGTTTTTACTAGTTGCAGTTAGTGCTAAGTATGGAATGTACATGTTCCATTATGGTATCACAAATTATGAAGTACAAGTTTTATACTAGAGGAGAGAAAGTCTCCAAGGGGTGGTGGGTACTACCCTCTTCATACCTAGTTGTACCAGAGGGGATGATTAATATCAACGCTCAATTAAAGTTTAATCGCTGAAAGACTCCCTAACAACTTTGCATAACGGAATAATTTTGGCGATTATATTGCAATGCGTTACATTTAGTTTGAGACAAGTAGAGCACAAATCCATAAGCTGGTGGTGGTGGTAGTGATTTAGGATGTGAGGGTTCCTTTCTAGCTTAAGGGTATACATACGTGTACGTGTGCTACGTGGAGTGTAGTAGGATACGAGGCTTTATTCCAGGATGAAATCAAAACTGGGGATTTTTTTCAGATTATCAGCTCTTGGTTTCCTCTTTGGCATGATCAAGGCCTGTGCTATTTCGGCATGTCGAACTCCATTAGTGGTATGGTAAGGTCAGTCATATTAGGGCAGACGGCAACTCTCTGAAAGTATGTTGAGGTTTTTAGTTTGTTAAGTTGTATGAGTTGATAAAAACGAGCAGGGGGTTGGGGTGAAACTGTTTAGCCAAAGAAATATTTCTTACCTGGAACTCCAAAAGGATCTTTTTCTTGATCCAGTCCGTTAAATGAGTTAGGTTTAAGGTGCGATCCCCGAATTTCGGTTTTGCTATAATCTGCATGTTGGGATTTGTTCTAAACCCTAACCAGATACGGTCGTTTGGGGGTGGGGGAATATTAATAGCTAAAGTGCCAGTACAGCTCCTAAATTCCAATAATAATTTGGGAAATTATAAATGCTTTCAGAAATTCAGATGATTTCCAATAAACCTTAACTAGATAAAAATACTAATACTAATAAAATCATTAACTCTAGCCTTACCTAAGCTCAACAGACAGAACTAAAGGTGTGTTTCCCAGATTGTCCACCATCTTTTTGACATAGCCAGTATTCATAATCGCGGATGCGGCGAATTTCTCAGCCATCTTCATAAACTTATGCCCCTTAGTTTGGATATTAGGATCAACATCAGGAATGATTGGGAGCGTTGCCGTTTCCAGTTCTGCATCTGCTTCATCCTCCGAGCTCTCGCCACTGTCATCCGCGTCTGAATCGAATACATGAGATCGCTTCGGCTGTGCTGAAGTACTTTTCTGAGGGGAGGTGGCGGCCTTTGAACTCCTTGATGTCGATGGAGAGCCACTATTGTTCGTCCCTCCAGCAGTTGGATTTTGAGAATTTTTACTGTTACCGGAACTTTTAGTCGTATCGTCAGAGTCGGTGTCGGGTTTTCTCAATTTTAAAAGATTTACATGAGTCTCAAGAGCTACGCAAAATGTTCCCTCGTAAGTTATATCCAGGTCGATCCATAGTCCTTGGTTATCCAGAAGAGGAGCAGAAGCTCTGAAAGACATAAGAAATCATTTTAATTGAGCTGAGATGATGAAGAAAGTTTCAAAGTGTTACCTTTGTATTGTAGGAACAGCATTTCCCATCTCCAATTCCTTCACGTAAATGTCTTCAACGAATGCGGGTTTTTTCATATAAAACAGCTTCTTGTCGATTAGTTTCGTCACTTCCGCTGTCCAGTAAGGAGATTTCAAAAAATCGAAAAACAATCTCCCAATAAACGCGTTTAAGTATGCTGGACTTTTTTGAATCGTGACAATGTTCTCTAAATCACTTTGAACTGAGTCGTTCTTTGAAGTTGGTGGCTTTTCTTTTTCCGGTGTGCTTTTCCTCGAAGAACTGGGAGTATCTTTGCTGTTATTATCCGACTTGTTACTACCCGGTTCTGCATTGATTGAGACATTGTCCCAGCCATCGGTATTTGTAATAGTATAAAGAAACGGTATCAAAGCAGGGCAGACTCTTTTCATATAATCCCTGTATTCTGCTAGAGATTCCGTTGGAGACTTTTTCGAGTTACTTGGGGCAGAAGCACCCGTCTTTGTACCCGCTACCAGTCGTCTATACCAATCATCCTTTTCTCGATCGCATCTGAAATTAAATAGGGAAAAATATGTACCTGTAAGTTAAATAAACTCACATGATGCCAATATTTTAGTGTGTCCCTTACCTAGCAAAAAGGAAAATACTTTTTGAGCCACAGTCTTCTCTCGCAATCTCTTTTTTGACCACTTGCTTGGAAATCTCTGACTGCTTATTAACAGAAACACCAGAAGTGTTCACATTGTAATTAACTGTAGTGTTGGTGGAAGTATTAGCTGCAACAGTAGTTTCTACTACAGTCCCCAATAAGGAATCAACGGAAGGCAGTGGTGTCACTTGGCTGTAAACGGACCACTTTGGAAACGTAATTCCAATCGGGTATTTTTTGTTCCACGCTCTAAAAAAATTGTAATTAATGAGTTTGGATATTTAAAATAAATTGTAGTGAGATGTAATGTGGAAATTTATGTTCACCTTTTCTTTGCCAAGCCCACAGGAACGATTGATATTTCAGCACCGGAGATACTATAGACCTTATGACGAATAAACATATGTTCCATATTAATGGCAGGGTCAGACCACAGACGTCTTTTCGGTATTCTGTGTCGATGATGAGGATACGACAAGTACAAATTGGACTCATCTAAACGAACAAAAACTACTTTCGTTCGACGGAAATGACAAGTGGAAACATCATAGTCTCCGTCCATTTGAGTCATCCAACCCTATTAAAATCACCCATTTAGAATCTACCCACAAAATCAAAATGAAATCAAAAGTTTCCAAATCCACCCTACCTACCTGAGACTTGGTTGGAAGCTTGAGTTCTTTATACATAATTTCAGTTGGGAAAGTCTTATTTTCTGGAGCCAGATTTGACAGCGTCCCAGTTTTTTTGCTCTTCTGATTTTCATCATCACTTCCAGTCAGCCCTCGTCCAACGATAATCACACTTAACCCTCCAACCAGGAACCAACACAAAGCGGAAAAAAATCCCCACAGAGGTAAGACCAAACTCCCAGCAATCAGAGCGATCCAATACCTTGACCACGGGTGGAACACAATATCACTGATAATATCCATGAACAAAGTGGCTACACTCAAGTCCTCCTTTCTAGTCACCGTTTCTTGACTCGCTTGACTAGAAAGAGGTGTGGAGCTTCCAGAGGACGCAGTATCTTCCAATTCTTCAACCGGACCATGTTCCAAAGGAGTTGCTCGGATTCCAGAGATGACCGAAGTAGGTTGATATAAGGTGGGGAGGCCACCAAACAGCTCTTGCAGGTTTTCAGGGGGGATACAAAATTTCAGCATTTCATCAATCGGACTCCCATCCTCAATGTCTTGTGCTGAGGATGAGTTGGAAACGTAATTGGTC
The DNA here is from genome assembly GCA_034694785.1 of Agrenia bidenticulata. Classification (NCBI taxonomy): domain Eukaryota; kingdom Metazoa; phylum Arthropoda; class Collembola; order Entomobryomorpha; family Isotomidae; genus Agrenia; species Agrenia bidenticulata. Next base: position 16,819 of record JAQFYM010001308.1, on the reverse strand, counting down.
ATGTCAATGCCAATCTCTTCGACCTCAGTAGCAGTACTACCTTCAGGAGAGTCTGATTTGATGTCATAGTCATCCGGATGTTTGTAATCATTGCCATAAGTTTGTTTAGCGGTCGCACCTTGACAACTACTCGACCCATTGCTACTTGAAGGGTAGTTGTTATCTTCCGGGACTCCTGAGTAGACTCGGGTGGCAATGTTCTCAGGAATTGACTGTGACTGGGAGAGGACTCCAGCTTCCTCTGGGATGAAATTAGAGAAAATCGACTTCTTCTTATCTTCTATGGCTGTAAAAATCTTCCCTTTTAAATCTAGATCTAGTGACATTGACTTCTTATCCCATTTGTTCGCCCATTTGTGCTTCTCTTTAATAAAATATTCCTTGAGGGGGGACACATCCCCGGGACTTGGTTTCGGTGATGCAGGAGCAGACTCTGAGCACCCATCTGAAATCAAGTTTTAACAATAGAGATTATATTAGTTAGTTACATCCGTTTCCCAAATCCCTTTCAAAACGATAATAAAATGTAACTAACGCGCTGCAGGGAGTACATTCAACTCATCCTGAAGGATTTCTTCGATCTCTTCACTTTCAGGGCTGAAACGGAAAGAGATGGCAGACCCTCCACCCTTAGACAACCCCGATAAGGAGACCTTGCCCTTCTTGTCAGTCATCGTGATCCTTGGTACACCATCAACTGCTCAACAGGTCACAGACTTAGGATAGAAATATTTTAAATCCAATCCCCTCCGATAAATAGCCCCCGATTTCCCAGACTGATGCCCGTGGAAAAGTTTGTAGATCCAGTTCGGCCGTGCTTCCCTCGTGCTACAGCTTCAGCTCCGTCTTCAATCTCTACAAACATGAACCAAAGTGAAAACAGATTTAGTTACACAGCTAACTTTTCCAAGGTTTAATAACCACGTACCATTCTGACAAAGAATTCATGTGGAACTGACTGTGCTTATATTACAAAGTACAATGGAAGGACTAAATCCTTATCTCCTCTCTCATTTGATGGACGTGTTATTATTAGGATTATTTAGGATGTTGATGACAGTATGAGTCATCTGAGCTGGAAGGGGTGATAAGGATATTTTTACAACTACTCTCAACTTAAACAGAGACTAGTAAGCTCTATAACTTTTCACAAGTCCAGTTCCAATGGAATCAGATCACTAACCTTCAATTCATCTGCGGCATTGTACGTACGTAGTGGGGGTCTCTTCTACGATTTCCTTAGTTAATCCTTTTATCATAATAATATTTTGGTAGCCACAGTCTCGTTGAATTTAATCATCTCCAATCAATGGGGATTCGAATATCTTATTGGTATTTCAGCAAATTCTTATATCTTCAAAAAGAATTTATATAATCTCTAAAGCTGTTGATAATAGTCGACACGGGTTTTGGGTTACTTTCTAAACACTGAGAGCAAGGAGAGCTTAATGATGACTTTATATTTTGGAACCCATTGAATCCAAGTTATGTTGGGAACTTTCTAACCTTTGGTTTTCAGAACCCACTATGACGAACTCTGATGTTGAGTGTTCCAAGTCCCAACGACGTCGTTATTGATTCCTCAATACCTAAAAAAAACCCTACGTTGCTGCTATTAATAGCTTGAACTTTTCAAATTTTGAACTTGAAAGATCTGTTAAGATTGTCCGGGTGCCGGGGATTAAAAAACCAACACCACCACCACCAACTTCAATCAACTCTTCCTCCGTCTGGTTATATTTTATATGCTAAGAAAGCCTTGGGGAAATCTTCAAAGAGATTTGCTACATCTTGTGATACTAAAAAGATTACTAGGAAAAGTTATAATCACATTTTGTCTCAGAAATGTTTATCTAGAAGGAAAGTTTTATATTTTTTTGAAAATCTTTATATAAAAATCCCCATACACCATATGAATGAGTCAACTATTTAGTATAAAAAAATCTCTTAACCCTTTGGTGGTGATAATCAAATCACATGAAATCCCATAACCCTACTGGCTACTCTCCCTCATCTTCTAATGATATGAGGAAAAGTCTGGGATCCTAAAAAATCCCACAAGGTCCAATAAAAACAACACTCTCATCTATTACACACTCAATATATTTTTTTGCCCTTTTAATGAACGTGTTGATTGATAAAATCCCGTAAATGGAACTCCTATATCTATCAACTGTTAACTGACTAAAGTTTTGGTAGACTAGAATAAGATTAGTATTGGTCTTACAGATAAATCCTCCACCTCAGTTGACAGCTTAGAGACAGGGGGGAATATGTGTTTTAAAATTGCTTTTGAGTGTCGTCATGAGTTGGGACTTGGGATTTTATCTTCCCAAGTTGGCAAGAGACCTTTTATTCCCTTTTGACGTGAATATTGGATTTGGACTGGTGTGGATTTTTACATGTCTTATTCCTTTCAGAGATTTGTTTGTAGTTTGCTATGGGTGTGTAGTAGCATGTAGGATTTTTCCACACTGGCCTTTCCCATCTTCAGTGGGATTTTAAAAATAAAAGGGGAAAGGGTGCTCCACTTCTTCACAGTCCTTTTGGCTGCCGACTTTTTGGGATCAAATTTTTTGTCACTCTTTTTTTTGATCTGGGAAATACTATAGGGAGAAACGGTTGGGAACGTTGGGAATTGGGCAACACATGCACTCAGTATTGGGTGAACAGTGGGAAAAGACAGATGTGTCTTTTTTTGAACTATTTGTATTGTTGAGGAAATGAGTTGACTGTTCGTGTTCAACCGTGTTTAGCAGAAATAAATCCGAGTTATTTATAAAACACGGCACTTTGTAGTGCATAAATAAAATTAAAAAATTTATCAAGAAATTTTTATCTATTATCGTTGCAGAACTGTTGTTTAAATAGTTTGAATTAGACTTAATTTAGGTTGAGATAAATCTTGTTATTTACTAAATATTATTGTGTTTTTGTATGACTCACACAATTATAGCATGTTAATTTCCTAACTGAACTAGAATAAACATATGTGCATATGCAATAGACAAGACGTAGTTTGCCATGCATACTTATAAACACGTCAATCGATTGTTGAATAAATAAATAATTCAAATTATTATGTATTTCATTTCAGGTATCCATCAGCAAATATTTTGAATCCACCTTCCTTGGAACATTTTAAGTGGAGACGTTTCCCCTAATTAAAAACCCTACCGACCCTACCTGCCGCAACTCTAGAGAAACACATTTGCTTATCAAAGATATCAATAAAATACCCTTTCACCCTCCTCATACAATTGACACGTAAGAAGAATATATTTTTTAAATGTTATTAATTGAATATCCAGACTATGAACACTAATCTAAATCTCTTCTTAACTATTAAAGTTTAAATCTGAGCTATTAATTATTAACTAATTTCTTATTACCTAATGTCGGGACTTATCCAGGGGCCGGGGGTTATCTGTTCTAAAATATTCTACAAGTAAATCTGACTCTGAGCAATCTCTTCTTTGATCTTGACCACTTATCATTTTAAATTCTCAACCAAACTCGCTTTGAATTGGCCCACCTGGGAAAGGTAGCAAAGGTAAAATTACTAGCATGCAGGAGGAGACATTTAAATAATATAGAACGGCATGACCTTCCTTAAAAAACATCATCACAATTCTAACTGCGAATGAATCCTTTCCCCTATTTATCTATGAATGAGCAACTGAATTAGAGCCAACGTTAGTATCTAATTAGTCCTAATTATACCATAGTTAATTATGTTGTGTAGGTAAGTGAGGTCACAATAGAGTCCGTCCGGCGTCCACTCTATCCCCCCGAAGAACAACTGTGATGGATTCCACGAATGGGAATGTAAATACGACGGTGGAAAGGGAGCTTCCTAAAATCCAAGATTTTACAATAATGAAACCCATCAGTCGAGGGGCTTTCGGTAAAGTCTTCCTCGGCTACCGAAACAACTGCCCCAAGACCCTCTACGCCATCAAAGCCATGAGGAAGGAAGACCTAGTCCGGAAAAACAGTGCGGAAAGGGTCACGGAAGAACGGGACGCTCAAGTGATTGCAGCCACAGACCCGTTCTGCGTCAAGCTATTCTACTCGTTACAAACGAACAAGTACATCTACCTCGTCATGGAGTACTGCATCGGAGGGGACTTGAAAAGCCTCCTCAGCCACATGGGATTCTTTCCTATGGAGATGGCCGCGTTTTACATAGCTGAAGTGGCGGTTGCCTTAGACTTTCTCCACAAGGGTGGTGTTATACATAGGGACATCAAGCCAGATAATCTCTTGCTGGATAGGAGGGGGCATGTAAAGCTTACAGATTTCGGCTTGAGTCGAATCGACTTTGAGAGCCGACTGTCCCCTGGGATGATGAACTGCTTTACACCTGGACAGGTAGCTTCATTAAAGGCTAATCTCACTTTCTCCCAAGTTGAAGTAGGAAAGTTGACCCGTGTCACCCCTTGTTCAACAACCCCGAGGAGGTTGAGAATTCCGTTAAGAAAGCAGTTGAGAACTACTCCAAGCATTCGTCAGGAAGCAGCTGCGATTAAAGTGTTCAACTCTGCTGAATGGTCTGTGATTGATACGCCTAAGGGTCCCACCGAGAAAAGGACAAAGTTACAAGGATTCGATGATTCTAGTTTTATCAACTTGTCCTACACATCTATAACACACTCACCAGCTCCTGCCAAAGTTACCGAAATGGTAGCCGACATTCTACACAGCTCCCCACTGCAAGAAAGAAATCGGGACGGGAGTTCAGACGGTGTAATGATGCCGAATTTCGGCGAAGAGTCTCCAGTTTTTAATGAAGGAAACATGAGAAGCGTCCATCACTCGAAGAACTATGTATCCAGTCCGGAGGGGGACTTTGGAGGGGACAATTCGAAATACCATGCAAGTTTCTCGGGTAATTCTGGAGAGTTTGAGATCAAACTTGGAGATGGAGAAAGTAATGAAAATTTAGGCTTGCTTCTTCAAGAAAGTCATAACCAGAGTGGAGGTGATTCCGAACCTTCTCATTCTCGGTTCGAAGGGGTCAGCCCTGAAATCGGACGGCGACACGTTGAGAAGGTCGCCATGTATCAGTCTCAACATCCAACTCATCTAAGAACAAGTAGAAACTTTCTTGCATCTCCTCCTGTGGATATTCCACAAATGATGGGACTAAAGTTTGAAAACTTCGCTTCAACGTCCATAGCCAAAATGTCAGGGAAGAGAAAAAGATGGGACGAATCTGTTGCTGGAAAAACCAACCTTACAGCCGAACTAGCCCAATTCGATTTGAAAGACGTATCTTTGAAGCTCAACCTCTCAGTAATGGACAAGTCCTTATCCATGGATGTTTCTACAAGCAGCAATTCGGATAAAAAGATCCTCGGAACTCCAGACTACTTGGCTCCAGAATTAATTCTCAAGAAAGACCACGGTCCACCCGTAGATTTCTGGTCACTTGGGATCTGCTACTACGAATTTGCGATAGGGATTCTTCCTTTCAATGATGACAGCCCTGTCAAAATATTCAAAAACATATTAAATCGTGAGCTGGAATTCCCTGACGATATGAATCCCACCTGTCAAGCTTGTATAGAAAGTCTTTTACTTACCAATCCCGAAGAAAGGCTTAATTTGCAGAGACTAAAAGCTCCTCAATTTACTGAACTTTTTAAATCCATTTCTTGGGACAATTTGTACATGACTGAGGCTCCATTCGTTCCAAATCCCGACTCACCTTCAGATGTCCAGTACTTCGCTCCTCGAAATGCCCAATTTAATATCGAAGTTTCAGGCCTTTCCTCTCCTTGAAATCCCTCACACAAAATATAACAAACTCGAAAGACTGAACTGAGCTGTAAATTTAGTTACCTGAATGATGTGCATATTAAAAATTATAATGAGAAAGACCTCGTTGAACGTTTTATCATCAAAGTACTTAATATATTGATTTAATAGGTTAAGGATTTTAATTACCTACTTTAAACTCCTTGTCAGATCACAAAGGTGGAGAAAGCCAAGTCTGCCTCTTGTGCCCCTCATGGTTCTATCTATAATTATTTACATAGTATTGTAAATAAGTACACTCGGATTCGGATCAAAGAAGAGATTGTGACAAGTTACATTCACTAGTTTAGTGCCTTATTTTATAATACACAGATAGTATCTCAAACAAACAATTCCTTTTAAACTTCGGATTGCCTGGAATTCGGCTAGAATATGTCAGGACCTGGAGAACAACAGCCTGGTCACTCTTTCCTCTCTACACTCCCTGAGATCAAAAATATGGAAAATTCTCTTCTCTCACTTTTAAGTTCATTCCATTCTGGTGAACTTAGTGCTTTCGGTAAGAGACTTGATGTTCATTTCAAACAATATTTTTAATGCATTGTGTTGGCTTATCTGAATGTAAAATGTGTAGGACGCGGTCGGACACTTGAAACTATGGAGGCGATCAGAGCTAAACAAGAGCGATTGGCAAGACTGCACTTCGACTTAGGATCATCCAAGGTATGTATGGTTTTAAACTCTCGAAAACTTCTCGGGAGATTTATTGATAGATTAGATTATACAGCAAGATAGGAAGTCAGTAATACTACATACTTTATTAAAGATCATCAAGGCTAAAAGAATCAACTTCCTAGAATATAGTTGCATGCTTTCTATAAAATCGTATAACTTCTCGATAGATAACAAAATAACAATTAGTAGAATAATCTACCTCAATAATTAAACATTTGCTTAAAATTAACCGAATTGACGATGTATCCTTTGATTCATTTGTGTTTCACAGCAAGGGAACTCCTCCAACTGGATGTCAGAAGCAGATCAAAGTAAACTCGTCGCTGGTCTTCAGGAACTCTCTGTAGAGATAGAAAAATTGCATGAAACTTCTAGCTAAGCATATTATGAGCTATGCTGAGATTTGTTAAGCTCATCGAATAGCTTATCACGTCCTTAAAATTATTTGGGATGTAAGTGAACTTGTCTACGACAGATAGGTGTATTCAGTGGTTTAAAACGCTTATGTTATATTTGCATCTAAGTAAAAAGGTTGAAGAATAAATAAAGTTTTGTAGAATCCGAAAAAATTCTGTACCGTTATTGGAAAACTATTTCAGGAATCTCTTTAGCATTGGTGGGGGTGGAGGTGGTGGAGGCATTAGGATTTCAGGAGGAGGCTGAGGTTGATTGGGCTGCACGGTTGCAGTTGGAACAGTCTGTAAATAATGAGCTGTAGTAAATCTGCCAACTGGACTGTGGCTTGTAGACAAATTAGAATCTGCCGGCGTCACCGAAGGTGGTGGTGGGGGAGGAATAGAAGGAAGAACCGTTTGAAGAGTCTCTGTAGAACTTTGAGGCTGAGCACAAGGAAGTAATCCCAGACTTTGCAAGCAGAACGCTGCAGCGTTGGCTTTTGACAGCTTTTTATTATTCACAGCCACGCAAGGTTGATACTCCACCCCATTCACAGTGACTTTGTAAACGAACTGTTTCTTGTGGGGAGGGCCGTGTTCAAATACCAGTTCAAATTCGGGACATCCCCATTTACGTTTTGCACACAGTTCCATCAAAGCACTAATAGGATGTTTGGCTGCATAGTAAAAAGATATTCATACTATTAACTATCTGATCATCATTTTAAAATGGTAGATGACAGAGATTAAAATTAACGATATAATTCATTAAATACGTCATACCACTTAGATCATAAACTAGTGGCATTGCAGGGCCCTTTTTGTAATCCAAGACGCTAGTTAATCCCTTCTTGTCAGTTTTTACTTCCAAAGCGAGTGGTTCAGTATCCCCGGCCTTGTTTTTCCCCAAACCTTCGCCCGGTTTCCAACCCATTTTCTGTAGTAAATGCAGACCCATAGGGCTCTGAACCTCCTTAGCGTTAGTTAGCTGGTCCCTCTTTGCCCATGCCTGTGGCCCTTGCGTTAATTCGGATTGTGTTAAAAATTTTGGTTCTAAAGCTTTTGCATCTGCCCACCGTTTCATCTAAAAAAATCCACGAGTCATCAAATTTTGTTCATTAACACTAACACTTGAATAAAAATTATGTTCATAGGTTTACCATTTGAGTTGCATTTTCTAAATTTTTCTTCGCATCATCGCTTTGTGGATTTTCACTCAGCTGCCTCATGGCTCTGAGACGGATAGCAATAACATCACTTATGTCAAACTCTGGTGGCTTCGGATGATCCATAGTGATCTCAGTAGTAGGAGCCTGTACAATTTCGGGTTCTACTGGAGCCTCTGAAACCGGCTCATCTGTAGATTGCGCTGTAGGAGCGACAACGGTTCCTAGCTTTGAACCATCCACATCCAACGGTACCAAGCTGTAAAAAACACATTTAAATTATAACTTAGATCACTAGTTATTTGATAGGCTTAAGCAGTTGTACTAAACTTAGAATAATCTTAAACCGACCTCTGATTAAGATCTTCAGTCGCCTTTGTCTTCTTCTCTTCCTCTTCCTTTGCAACGGGGTGCCACTCCAATTCCTTGATTCGGTGCTGTGTCCCACTTGAAACTGGGAAGGATACTTTCAGCTTCGCTCCTTCAATAGCTAGTTCCTGTGGAGTCCTCACTAAAATAAAAATATATATAACTCTCAGACAACAACTCCAATTATTTTTTAAGATAAAAAGCCTTATGAAAGTGAAAAATTTCCTACGTGGTATGGAGATGGCATTTCTAATGTTCATAGTAATTTGGGGCAACGGTCTATCCTTCACATGGAAAGGGTGATGAATAAAATGATGCCCTTCCCCATCAGATCCAGAGTCATCGGACATGGCATCCCCCCTTGCATCTTTCGTCGCAATTCTTTTACAGTAGTCAGTCAGTTCCTCTACACTCTTTCCACCAGCTCGAATCGCCATGATTTGATCCCTGGAGAAGATTTCTGTGGGAAGGACTCCTCGGCTCATCAACTTCCCTGCATTCTTCCTCGCGATTTCTAAGAGCTTGGCTTTGTCAATTATGTCATCCGGATGACGATACCTATCTCTCGATCTAGACCTTCGCCAACGAGCTGGAGGTGAACGAGACCGCGACCTCCTTGAAGATCGACTTCGGGGACTTTGACTTCGTCCTCGAATGTGAGAATGATGCTGACTTTGACTCTTATTTCGGTTCTTATCTCTCTCCTTACTCTCAATTGGGTCATCGTAGTAGCTTCGGCCGACAAATCCAAAACCAGATCGACCATCTGACCTCCTGCTGGCTTCCCGGTCGTAATACCCATCTACTTCATATCGATCTCTTCGTCTACTACTACTACTGCTGCTACTGCCACCCCCATCGTACTTATGGTCTCTTTCCTTCTGCCACCCCGTATCATTGTAACTGTAAGAGGTTGTGGATGGGGTAGGTGAACCTCTGGATTCTGTTAGACTTGAGTCTCTAGGAGGGGCTTTCCTTATACTAGTGTCATCCCCTCGAGCAGATCTCTTACTCTTAGATGATGATCTGCTTGAGGAAGTGCTAGATTCTTCATACCGATACTCATCACTTGGTCTCCGATCTGAATACATTTTTGACTCGGAACGGGAGCTTGTGGACTTGGATCTCGACCTACTACGTGACTCATCTTCTTGGTGGGAATGACGGTGGTGGTTTTGATACTTACTTCCTTCCAAAGGATCAATACCCAAGAGAATAGTATCTTCTACATCTAGCTTGTATGCTTGAGAAGCTGATAATTTCACCGGGTGTTTCTTCTTGTGCTTCTCTTTCTTAGCCATTTTGCTCAAAGTGTCTTCATCAAGAATTTCTCCGTCTTCCACATCTTCCCGAAACATAAACGGCCTTTTCCGATCCTCATCTTTCCTCTTTTTAATTTTAAGTAACTCGTCATTATTGATGACGAGGTCACCAATATTTGAGACGACCCCTTTGAATTTCTTCTTCACATTCTTTCTATGCTTGGCGATAAGGTCATCGACGTCTTCAGCATCTTCTTCATCCTCTAAGACCTTTGGCCTTTTCTTGCCCCTTGACTTGGGACTTTTAGCCTTATCATCTGGAATACTGCTGGAGCTGGTCGGTTTCTTCTTGTGCCTCTTCTTACTGGGTGGGGACTTAGGTGTCGGAACTTCCTCGCCTCCTGATGAATCTCCATCGTCTCCTCCACTGCTTGACCTGTGACTTTTTTCCTTTGACCTCTTGGATTTCTTTGACTTTTTCTTTTTCTTCTTCTTAGGCGGCTCCGACTCATCCGCTTCAAACGATGTGTTGAAAGTGCTGAAAAGTTCGTTTAAAATATCTTTAGAAGACTTGTGCTCTGTCTCAAAAGACCCGTTGGACACCGGATCCTTTGATTTTGTTTCCGACATTTGTATTCCGTAGGACAAATGTCGTAAACAAAATTAGAGAAGACTTGAACTAATTCTATATTAGGAAGTCCCTTAAATTTCCAGCCCACAGCCAGTCAGCACTTTTAAGGACATATCACATTTGTTAAGATTACCAGGCAATATGAGCGACCAAAAATTAACCCTGAATACTTGTAACTAAATGGAAGTCAATTAGTCGAAACCGGCTCTTGTGAATATTACAATTTAATCAGGAAGTCAATTAAACCTGTCAATTAAATTACTTGATATTGAGTTTTTCCGTATGCAGATAAATAATAAATTTCGTGTGGTTTGAAATTAGCGCAATTTTTCAAACACCAGCGGGAAATCTTGAATATTTAATTTGAATTTTTGTCCTAAATCTATTACGACGGATAGCGAAGCTTTTTGACAGTTATATATTTTAAATACTAATTAGTTAATCAACTGTGTTTACACAGAGTCACGTTAACTTTGATTTACTCGCATTTGTGAGATTTTTGTGTGTCGGGGGGCTGTTTCGTTCTTCAGCATTTTAAAGGATTCATCAGTTTCGCTGTACTGTAAATCTGTCAAACTCTCCTCAAGATCTACTGAATCTACTCTTGGTTTTGTAAAATTGTATTCTTCAGTATTTTCTGTGATATTTGAGTGTTGCTGGATACAACACAAGTAAAGGTTCATTAAGTGGGATAAGCGTAAGTGGTATTACAATTTGTAGTTATAGTATGCCTGGGTAGGGTCTTCTTTGTGTCCCGAGTCCCCATCCTCACCTTCGACCTTCAACCTTCCTCTGTGCTCTGCTGATCCGTCCGGTCCACCTGTCCCTTATTTTAGTCCAACATCCAAAGCACAAAGACGACAGCTATTTTAATTTTCTATTTCTGTAGATCCAGATTTCCAGATTCCATCAATTATTATTTAGAGATCTGCGTTTATTTGATTGTGGGTCCTAGTTGGTTAGTAATGTTCATTTTTTGGCTTGCTAGTATAGAACAAGTTGCAAACTTAGTGGAACTGGAAATGGCTACTCTTCCAGCCAACAGTACATTCCTTCCCGTTTTGGACGACCTTCTAAGTCCAGACTTCAGACCGTACAGTATTCCAGGTCAGACTCCCCAGACACCTGCTGAAACTCCTTTGTCGGCCACAGCTCCTAAATCTTTGACGTTTGCTGAGAATCATACGGGCCAGTTAACTGCGAAGGTATCGTTTGGAGAGGTTAAAAGAGAGGGGCAAGGTCAACAAAATGGAATTTCTACAGGCTTCAATGGTACAGGGCCAGGGGTAAAGCAACTGGAAATCCATCGACACACTCATCAAAACCATCACAATCATGCTGCAGAAAAGATCCAAAAATGGTGGAAATCTCGAAAGGGCAAAGCTCGACTTGGAAACGGAACTGTCGATATTAAAGCGGAAAGAGCAAAGCATTCTATTCGTCATCACCGAACTGAGGATCATGTTCGGTATGAAATTCTAGAAAAAGCATTATTTTATTGCTTTTAAATGTTAATTTATTCAGTATGGAAAATATAAATTCCGACGTTACCCTATGTAGGTATCTGGAAACAGAGGTCCACCGATTGAAATCCGCTTTGGCAACAGAAAGAAAACTCCGATCCTTACAACTTGAAGCTATTCGATCTCTTTGGACTCAAGTTCAGAAAGTTTCATCGTCACCACCATCAGTAGACAGCAGTATAATGAGCCAATCGATGCCAAATGGATTGCCAATTGGAAGTCAAGTAAAAGAAAAGTCTTGTATGATGACTATGTCACTTCATAGCGGAATAGAACAGCAGCAGAAGCAGGACCAAAATGAGTCAGTCAAGTCCTGTGCTTGTACTAAGGAGATCCAGAACCTCCGTGAAAGCCTTACAGGAGAAATGGTTCAGCTTCGCAAGATGATTGATCAATTGAGAGTTGATGGAAATGATAAAGCTGCTGACGGGGGTGAAAATGGTGACCAGTCTCGTGTTTCTCAACAGAAAAGGCCTTTAACTCTAAACCTGGTGGGAATATCCACTAAAGATGCATCAGAGCAAGTTGAAGAACAGAAGGATCTCATCGTAGGTCCTGAAAAGAAAAAAGAAATTGCTGGATATGCGGATCAAATGGCTTCAAGTATTTTAGGAGATGCTACGGTAGATAACGACGAGGAGAAGGAATGATTCTCTTGACTTTTATAGCCTATTTTAAGCTAATGTAAGATCTCTGACGCTTGAAATCGTTTCAATCAGTTCATGTCCAGAATTAGTTATAATTGCGGCATGTTTCGCAATTAGCTCTTTAGAAAGTAAAACTAGAATATCTCAGGTTAGAGCGTTTGCAGTACTAGAATTAGTACTATCTAGACTTTAGACTGTTTCGAATTTCAATCACTAGTGCCGTTTTAGATTTTAAGTCATGAAAGATACGATTCTAGATTTTTCGAGGGACACGATAGATTAGCATCAGATATGGTTTAAAGAAATTAGTGACGATTGTATATTGTATTGAAACGCTTAGTATTTATTAGGGCTCATTCATTTGAGAACGTGCATGTGTCGTGTATGGACAGTTGTCGTTACTTGAGCCAAAGTAACAACTAACTCTCAGGATGTATTTTTTTGTTACATTTCTATGATTTTGAATGGCATAATTGCATTCCATCCATTTAACTTTAGGATTTTGATTCCACACTGACGCTTTGAGTTTATGTATCCGTGATTCAAAGAATGCATCTCGGCCGGCAGTTTATCTACTTACTAATGCACGCAGAGCACTGTGTATTTTTACTATGAAACAAAGCAAGCTTATTACTCTTTGTCAAATGCCAAATGTAAGGTTTGTCACTTTAATGGATCATGATGCAATGAGTCCGAATTACTCTACTTAATAGCAACAAACACATTTCTTTATTGTAACGTCTGTCCAAGTTAAACAATAAACTTTAGGATAACGAGCGCTATGTATTAATTAAGTTTTTCCTTATCATCACTTTGAAGGAGAAAACTTACTAATAGTTATTTGCTGTTTAAGTTACATTTGATTCAAAGGTTGTATTCCTACAATGTGTAAACCACTTGCAAGGATCTTTTTTGACAGCATGAATAAAAGAAATCGGGTTTCCGCTATTCGATCGTTGGGCTCTGTTTGTACATTTAGTTCCTTCAGTGCCTTTGAGACTCTGTCACTCAGTCTGAATAAGTATGTCAGGATTATGCAAGGCTCAAGCTCTGAATAAGACGACCAGAACGCATCTTCAAAGCTGCAGAAGATAAGAGATCGATTAGATTTAGTTGGAATAGGTTTAACAGTTTAATAGTATATAAACTTACTTGGCTAAGTGAATAACCCATTCCAAAGCTAGAGGATCACTTAGAATGTATTCTATATCAAAATTAGCTGATTCTTGTCCTTTTAAAGATGCAAACTTTTCAGATAGTTTCATCTCTAGAGAACACAGTCTTGCATGAGTATACTGGAGGCTAACACCCGTCTCTCCAGTAGGCTTCAATGCTTGATTCCAGTCGAATTTGACATCTCTGTTTCTTCGACTTTTCAACGAGTTGACCACTAAAGCAGACATTGCTAGCTGAGCAGCTACGCTCGCATCTTCTTTATTTCTAGTATTTGGTGACTTGTCCCGATTTTCCTGCATCATCATTGACCCGTCTCGAATCACGTCCGAGAGAAGGACAAAGTTCCCAGATCTTGTGGACATTCCTTCGACTTTTCCAAAGGTCACATGTCGGAGCTTTTTTTCCCACTCGTCATCATGGTACTGATTATTCTGCACCTTGAGAAGCTCCAAAAGTCTGAATAGCGCTATGAAATGATGAACTTGTGTCTTATCCACTACGTATAGCATCCGATCAAACCTGGAGCAAGAGTCAAAAATAATTAGCACACTACAGCAATTAAATAGCAATTGATTAAATAAAATCTGGCATACTGAAACTTATCCAGTCTCGCCAGGGCACAAGCAACATCCCTAAGAAGGTACAAGGAAGACCCATCCTTCTTGACTAGAGGGATTGTTATAAGTTTGGAAAATTTTTCGTCCGGGTGAAGGACGGCAGAAATGCAGTTATCATCAGCCTTATCAATCACATCCAAGTCAGAGAGTAATCTCAGTGCCTTTTCAGTATAGCTACTTTGTATTGTGAACTCGGACTCTCCTTGGATAACGTCGTAGTGAATACCGAATAATGACCAGAACGAACTTAGGTGATCCACAGTCTTGTCTCTAATAGACTTCCATAGCTGAACAGCGTTTGGGTCACCTTTCTCTAAGGCTGCGGAGCATTTTAAAGCTTCTGCTGAGAATTCTTCACTGTTTTCCTTTTCTTTGACAGACCGGACGTAGTATTCGAGGAGTTCCTTGAGCTCAAAACCATTGACTGCTGAGAGAACGGGTTCGCCTTTAGGAAGCCATTTCGCTAATCCAGCCTGAATAACCATCGTACAGTTAGGGTCAGTCATTTCCGAAATGCTAGTGTTTCTTTGGTTAAGTTTATAAAATCATGCGTTGGTACTTGTAAAACTCCAAATTGAGTTCCCCAATCCCCAAGAAAGCAGATGGTGGTGACTTCATGACCCGCAGCTTGACAAATCCGAGCTACATAGTTTCCAGTAACAGTAGATCGAAGATGGCCCATGTGCAAAGGTTTGGCAATATTCGGTGAGCCAAACTCGACAATAAATTTCTCCAGGGCCATTTCTGGAGTAGTCCTTAAAAAATGGAATCCTGGAGTAAGCGAACTCAAAGTACCCTCTGAATTACTACAACAATCCCACAGAGTGCTTAAAACCTCTCCAAGCACAATTTTAGTTTCATTTTCATCGAAATTTGTCTTTGAAAATAAATTCGGCTTCTCTGACTTCACAGGGCTGGAGTTAAGGGATACCTTGGAA
This sequence comes from Agrenia bidenticulata, assembly GCA_034694785.1. NCBI lineage: Eukaryota > Metazoa > Arthropoda > Collembola > Entomobryomorpha > Isotomidae > Agrenia > Agrenia bidenticulata. Next base: position 1,597 of record JAQFYM010001308.1, on the reverse strand, counting down.
CCAAGGCGGTCCCCGGAGGGGCCTGACGCTAGATTTATTTGCAGTTTGAGTCCATAAGGGTTTTCGGGGTTCTTGGAACCCAGTCGATCTTTTAGGTGCCATGTGACTCGAGCATGTCTCGTTCCCATGGTTCCATTGAACGTTTCTCCCATCTGTAATGTTCATTTTCAAAACAAAATAAAAACAAATTAAAACTAGGATCCAAAATTCTTTTAATTATAATTTATTGAGTATTCCACACCATCGCCACCATCAGTACTCGGGAGAGTGGGTTGGAATCTAAATTATAGTGTAGCTAAATATTTAGTGGCAAATTGAATTAGGGAACTCTCCTTAAAATTACTGGTAAGTGACGTAAATTTCGAAGTTATAAAATCAAATAACAATTAGTGATAACAATCAACCCCCCCCCCCTGTTTCTAAATAAAGTCTAAGTAACCCCCAGGCCCCATGTACTGAGTCAGAGAGTTTAAGATGTAAGAGGTCAATTTAGCAGATGAGGCTCACCCAGCTAAGCAATTTATTTCTTGTCCTTGCTTTCAGGAAGACGCTGGACTTGGACATGATCTGCTTTGGTAACTTTTTTCGCCCTTGAAATAATCCAGGAGTACTGGAACTTGTTCACCAATTTATTTATCGACGGACCCCCTGGTGGAATCTAAAATTCTGGAATCCAAGCTGCCCTTATCTTGTTCCTTATCTTCTAAAAGTTCATAAATTCGAAAAAGCATTCTTTAACCCTCTATGCAAGGATCTCATCGACGATCAAGGTCATCAAGGATACTCGTCCCTCTGCCTTAGACAATTCTAAAATCCAAACATCAAATTTCAGGTAAGTATACACGACCTTTGGGCTCTTTCTTAATTTTAGTATACCAATTAGTTCTACTGAAAGATGTGAGTAAGAGTACACAGGGGTAACATCCAGGCATGAATTACATGCATTAAAAAGCACATCGGTAAAATACCCGCTTTTAAAATCAGAGCTCTTCCCTCTCCCGTCTCCCTCCGTCCGCAGAATACCGAGACGGATTTCTCGGATTTTGTCTACCACCACCAGCAGTGGGCTACAAAGTGCTAATGTAAATATTATCCAATCTGCGTAAAGGAAGGCCTTGAACTCTGGTATAGAAATGTCAGGATGGAAACCAGACCCGGTTAGACTAAGAATAAGAACCCACAACTCCCGCTAGCTCTAGACCTCAAAAACCCCGAGAATTCGGCAAGGGCAAATCTATAAAGTTGCCGTAGCGTTAAACTCGCTATTAGGAGCCCTTATTGAGCTTCTTCGTCAACTTCTCAGTGCTTGTCACGTTCTTATCTATCATTATAATCTAATGATATTATATCCCTTGGTGGTGGTGGTGGTTTTTTTCTTGTTATTTACATTACTGCCGCGGGTTGGATTTACTATTTACTCACACGGCGGCTTCTCACCTTGCCTCTTTGTAATCCAGGGATGCTCATACTTTTTCTTTATTAAGTATCGACAGATACTTTATGCGAATGCTCTTGCGTCCGTCCGTCTGTCCGTCTGTCCGTCTGTCCGTCCGTCCCTCCGCACGATTACGCTCGAACGGGTCAACCAATCTTCATG
>JAQFYM010001307.1:0-35644 GCA_034694785.1 Agrenia bidenticulata | reverse complement strand
CTGTATTGATAACTTGATTTTTTAAGACTAGTCACACCTCATTTGGTTCTGATCACTAAAAGTACTTGCATTGTTAGAATATTCTCTCAAAGAGTCACTAGTCCCCCAATAACTAGACTTTGATAGCCTTTGAAGTGCTTCCTCTGTTTGTTTGTGTACATAAACAATGGGGAGGGGTTTGGGCCGAGGGGAAAATATATAAATATAATATTTTCTTTCTGTTGGCAAACTCTTTTTTTTTCTCTAAAAGTCTATAATATTTCCATAAAGTGAGAAGCCCTCTTTATAATGACAAGCATACTTGTACACTGTCACCCATACTTAGTCTCAGAATACAGAGGACACAAGAAGAGTGAGAAACTTTGGGAAGCACTCGACACTTTCAGCACTTGGGCTGTCGACACGACTCCCGAACCTCATCCATTTCAAAATATTTCCTATCATACAGAGTTACTCACTTGAGCTGTCAATCCAAGGCCAGAGTACTACTCAGTTCGCAGGCAAGGTTTGGGCCAGGAAGGTGGATTAAATATACTTGATTCTGGATGCATTTTATTGAATAAATTCTGGCTCAACGAACGTTCTATTGAGTATTGCATTCCTTTCAAAACTATAACACAAGCCCGTATTTCATCCACAAGGCCACACATACTTCAATTGCTGTATATCCATCCTCACACGCTATTTTACACCATAGATCACTGCATTGCATTCTAAAAAGAGTTTCATGATTTTTCCCTATGACACAGAGATACCCCTTGCAAATCCAATCTTCCCAAGCAGTACAAAGGAACCGGGTGGAGTTCATTTTTTAAACATCATCTCCAGACTCCAGATAATCCTCACCAACTTTCACCCAGCCCAATATCCCAGGGATCAAAGTGGAGAGAAGAAATCTGGAGAAATAATGGAAATATATACAGGGCCCTCATTTTTTCCTCCACACTAAATGCCTAACCTTAGAGCTGAGGATATCTTCATTTCTCAACAAGAACCCCTGCCACTATCCTATCGACAAGTTCCAAGGTTTTCCCTAGATTTATTTTCAAACTCTAAAGAAAAGAAAAAATCATCTCTTGAGCCTATTACAACACAGCGAGTGTATCTAGTCTATACATATAGCTAAGGAGCGTGTGTATGAATGTATACTATCTGTAGGACACTATTCAAACTATTGGAACATTAATCTCAAAGTATTTGGACCAGATAGGGTCTCATCCTACGATCCACCAGGACTTTCCCTCAAGCATCCATTAAAGAGCTAAAAGACACGAAGAAGGCAGAGAAAGAAAGGGAGTTTGAACTTTCTTGTCTTGACTCCACACACTCTACCTCCTTGTACAGGATTGTTAGGGGCTGGTGTTACTCCGTGTTACTAGACACATACATAGATCTCTCCAATGTCTATGCTAAAACCCGGCTGGTATGCATTATTCCGGGTATTTCTACAACTCCGGACCGTTCGGAGATGGAGGAAAAGTACAAGAAAGGGGAGAAAGTGCAAGGAAAGTCGTTGCACTACACCCCGTCCGACCGTAGGCACAAAAGTCTGTAGACGAGCTGTAGTAGCTGATGCCTCTGCGCAAAGGCTCAGCTCTCGTAGTATGTGCCAATCGATCAAGCTTGTGAGATTGGGAGTGAAAGTGAGAGGAATGTTTTCACTCTTTGGACTTTAAATAATTAACTAAATGCTATTTTCACACACTGTAGGGCTCTCTTTTTTTAGGGCAAGAGTTTTTCCACTTCTAAATCGAGCCTTTTTTTAGCAAACATTTTGAGAGAGAGCAAAAGTTGGGCTGGAGATTGAATGATATGTGTATTTTTTAAATTCTAAAAAGAATTCCAAATGGAGTTGCATCATTTTTGAGAAAGAAAGCCCAGGGGCCATGTGTAGGCATGAGAGGAGACTTGGTCGAGTGAACTTGGATTGTAGGATTGAGACTTGAGAGGGAAGAGGGGACTATGAACGGAGAGGAAAGGGCAATTCTCTCAAATGGAGCTTCACAAGTGAAAGTCGACGCTCGGCTCATCCCGATTCGGATTTCACCGGACAGTCTCATTTACAATCGGGGGGACCAAATTTTACAAAATTAAGCACAGACACACATTGGCGAGGACTGGAATTGTAAATCAAGTTATGTGATACAGAGTTTGCAGATAGGGTTTGACTTGGGCATTACACCCTGCACGTAGTGGCTTGGCTTTTAAATTGTAGGGACACATGTCGTAACTCATGAGATAAAGGGAGGGAGATTGTCGTCTAAAGTTTTTTCTAATCTTTATCAAGAGTTCGTTACCTTTGCAACTTTGAGGGGGTTGGAGTTTTTTGGAATGTTGAAATAGGGAAAAGTTGAGGTAATCAGATCGGGTTGAATTCTAGGGTGTGGAATTGCTGATAAAATTAATTAGAATTGAAATGTTCTGGGAATGAGAAAGTAATTATTTATTTCTGGGATGTGTGACATACTCAATGTATCATACTATGGATTTGGTATCTTGAATATTTACTTTGGAGTATTTAGATGCTATAATCAGGAAACTTTCTGTATCGTAGGCTGCCTGCTTTTAAAAAAAAATCATTCAAGAACTGAAATACTTTTGAATTTTCGTTCACGTTGTACATTTATCCAACACGGAAAGATCCCTTCAAAGAAAATCAACTACCGACTGTCAAAAATTCGTTTGTTGACATTCGAATTATGTACTCGTACACATACCATACATACTTGAAGACTCGTTTCAAATCCCAGGATACTCAAAGATACATAGCAAGTTTGATATTTAATCCATATATAGTTGACAATCCTAAAAGTCCATCCATCATCCATGTCATAAAAGAAGTGAGACATGCTGGATCAAAGTGCCAATGTTAAGAAAGATACATCAACTACAGCTAATAAAAAATATCCACAAAAGTATACTTTATCCACTTGCTAATACTCATGACTGAATAAGTAGTATGAATTTCTGAGAGCATGAAACCCCAAGTGTTTTTCAGACAGTTCATTACTAACAAAATAACCGTCTTGGGAAGGACTGGCAAACCTTCTACCAAATCTTTAGAAATTCACTTGATTTCACTCGGATCGACATCTGAAATAAAAAAAATACACTCTCTTTGCCATCCACTTGTTAAGAACCTTTCTCTTTAAGGAATTGGTGGGAAAAAACCTGTCCCACGGATCTGAATCCACTCCTGGAGCCTTTCAGACTATTTCAGAGATATAGACAGGGAGAGAGAGGAAATAAAAGGGAGCTTGGACGGGAGACATGGCGTTGATGAAATTCAACAAGCAATTCAATTCGAATTTGGAACAAAGCCCTTGGCCTTAAGTATGTGGATTGTGGTGGGGGAACTAAATAGAAAATTTCTTTTGCTTCTTCAACTCTCTCCAAGGAAATACATTTTATAAGGAACCAACTTTCAATTCCAGATTCTCAACTCTTCCTGTTTTTTTATACCCACTCTTCATTTCCTAATCTCAAAAGCTCATCCGTCTCCAACTTCTCATTTCAGAGAATCTCACACTTTCACGAGATGTTGAGCATTGAGTCCACCCTTCCATTCCAAATCTTTGAGCATCGTACACTTTACACCTTAGAACCACTCTCAAACATTACATAATAGATCCCACTGTCTTTATACCTGTCTCAAGTCTCAGCTCAGTCCTCCCTTTTTCGTGCTCATCTTCCTCTAGGAATATTTTATACCTGAACTTTGTACACAAAGTGATCATTAGGTAGGAGTCAGTGATCCTGAGAATCAGAGGGGGGAGCACTATTCTAGGCCTAGCTTGTAATGGAAAGTAGACGGGAATCCTGGAGATGCTCCTTCATAACGAGCAATTTTTTCCCTGGACATTTTCAATCTGGACAAGATGGTAAAAGTCCCTTTGTTACTGACTCTGGTCGGTAGGTAGGAGGGAGCTTGTTTTAAATTCCAATATGTCTCTAAGGTTTAAAGGCTCCGAGTAGTTAACAACTATTTGTGTTTACATTAGCTACTGTCATGCTGTGTGTGGGGCTGTTTTTTTATTTCCCGACTGTGTTTGTATTTTAGATCCCTTTGTACTGTCAGTTTTTTTGTGAGATTTTTTTCTCCGGATCTTGGGTTTCACCAGGATGTTGTGTGTGGAAACCTATTCGAGAGTGAAAAGGTATAAATAAGGGAAGCTCTGGCTAACAAACTGGGAGACAGGATGACAGACACGGACTACATGACATGGAAAATACTCGAGCAGCTCTAGAGCATCTTCTTTTACTTTATGTATTATAGTCATGTCCAAAGTGGGGCTAGCACTTTCTAAGTAGTGTTGCTCGAGAGAGGGGGAAAAACTTTATGTTTCTAGGACTTTGCCAAACTATGGTTGGCTATAAAACTAGAGACGATTCCAGCTCCTAAACACTATCTGTTGATAAAGTGACGTCTTTTATATGCATAAAAAGATTACTTACACTTACTTACACTCCCGAAAATTTGAAAACAGCAAGCTCCCTTTCAAAAATTCCTACAGCTCCCTTCAACTTACAGTATAGGCTGGGTTAAATTATAAATTGGAACCTGTCTACATGGCCAGCTTGTCTTGCTCAGTGTGTACACACGATCCATGCGGTTGTTGGGAAATGTGTGCCAAGTTGAGAGTGAACTCAACTCATATTTATTATTATAACTTTCAAATATTCAGAGCTACTTTTATTCTTCAAGCTGGGGCTGGTTATTGTTATTACGGACACTGATCCTCGTTAGCTCGAAAAGTTTTAGCTATATCATACCTCAATTAGTTTATTATTTAACGTGGGTTGACTTCTTTATGGAATCCTTCCCCTTACATCCACAACCCAGTAGTCTGTGGTGATGCCCGGGTTGTATTTATGGGACAGTTTTGCCTAGGTGACGCCGTTATTAGCCAGTGCAACATCTCTTGCATGACCATGTGAGCACGGAGGATCCCATTAGTGCATATAATTAGGACACACATGCATGGGTGTCTGATGTGGGATTTGATCCTTTAGTCTAACGTTCCAGAGCTCCAGTCGACCATTTATTAGCATAAAAGCTTTGGATATACGGAGAATAGTGTTTGTTATCATGTTGGCTGATGCAGTCAGCAAATCACCATCTTGTGATCCACTTAATTCTTGTACATACATTTTCACTCATGCACACAGCAATGCCTTATGGCTTTCCTCATGTTCCAGAGCAGATCTAATCCGCCTACTCGCACGACTCCGTACATCTGATATGAGCCTTTGCAGTTTAATGGAACTTTGAAAAGGATGGGAGAAATATATTAGAACGGGACTTCCGCACTGAGGCGCTTCAAGATTAATTCATGGATATCTCTACGGCTGAGGAGATTTTGAAATTACTTGTGAAGCTGCTGGATTCTAGCACACAGTTTCCCTTGCAACTCCGTTTCTAACGTTCTAATTATAAAAGTGATGGATGACGTTATCAACTGGAGCACAGTTGGGGGAAAAATCTCAAACATCAGCAATCCCATAATTACTCGGAAAAAAACCTGGATTTAAGTTAAATTAATTTTTACCTGTAATTAATTATATTAATAAGCTTAGGGTCGCTTAAACTCCGAAAATCAGTTTCATAATTATCAAATAAAGAGCAGAATGAAAATAGATGAAACATGTATTTTCCTTCTACCTCATGACAGGATAAATTAAAATAATTGACAAAGTAAATAATCCACGACTTGACAAACCCCATACCGTCTATTACCTGTGTAAAACAACAATGAACTATTTGAAACAAAAGCATCCTCTTACTCTTAATTGTTGCCCCAGTCTACACAAAGTAATGACTGAACGGACATAAATTTCAACTCCCCCTGCAATCCATACAAATGCCTACCTTCAATATGCTAACTTAATCAACCGATTTGAAACCTAGCAAGCTAACCCTAATTGACACTAACAACCCCCGGGCACCACAGGAAGTTCGGGCTGGAAACAAAGGTGTGCCACTGCCACGTAGACATTACTTCCGAAAGAGGAAAAAAAAGTTAATGTCACGTGAGGGGGAAAGGACTCATTTCCTATTCCACTCTCGAACTTTTGTCCTTTTCAAGCCCAGGCCCTTATGGTTTACCTCCAACTATTTGTTGCAGACTTCTTTTCATATTATTATCACAAAAGACCGTTTCTTTCTGCTTGAGTCCGCCGAGTATTTTTTTTCCTTCTTTTTCTATGGAGTTGTCTGGAACACATTTCCGGTTAAAATCCCCATAAAATTATACCCACGCTTTCCATTCAGCTTCCTTTCACCTTCAACTCCAGGCCGAGATTTATGACCGCCTGGCTCTGCCCTGAATAATGAATTATGATTCGAATCTTTCGGGAGGGATAAATCATCCCACTAATTATCAGTGTAAATGAATAACTAGGATTTAATTTGATTGCACCAGCCCCCTTAGCTATTCTAATTGGGAAATGGGATATTTATGAGATTCTCGTTCCAGCAATAGAGTACAAGGCACTACAGATAATTTGCGTATTTTCCTCCAGCTGCTCCAGCTCTTTGACATTCAGTGTCGGTTCTAGACTCGTCAATTTTTTGTATACACAAATCGACTATGTACACATGGTGTTAACTCTGTTAACTTCTCAGTGTTAGTTACTTTAGTATGCACAGTGGGATGCATATTTTTTTCAGATTTGTGTTTCTGAATTACATCAGGATTTACATGTCAAATAAATATACTCAGAAATGCAAGCATCTGTTGGTAGGACTCGTACGCGTGGGCTCTAATGGTGAAACTTTCTCTGTCACAAAAGGAAATAGCTTCGTGACTGAATTATTTAATCATCTTAGTAATCCAGACTGACTTGCGGATTTCTTTCTTGAGGTCAGGAATATGCGGAGGATGCATAACAGTAATGGCATTTTCCAAGCGTTGCCAAAAACAGTCGAGAGCATTGTTATTTATTTAATAAATAGATTGAAGATGGGGAATTGGTGCATGGTTTCAATGTTCAATCTGCTCTTAGCTTTGCACGATGCAGTTTGTTTTTTGACGGAGAAAGTCCTGATTCAAACTTACCTTGAGTTTTGAAGCAATTTTGAAGAGCATTGTTACTATTGTTACGTAGTAGGAGTAGTAGCATGGGACAATGGCAATGAGTTTCTTTATGCCGGTGTGGATTGACAAAAAAAAAGTTACACTAACCTCTGAAGATGTCAAATAACACAGACGGGAATCCGCCGATTCCACTGAAGCTTGCTGACGAACAGATCCGAATTTATGCTGAGCATGAATCTCCCTATCGGAGAAATAGCCATTCCTCTCCCGATCAGAGAAATATCCAGATTTAGGCCCATCATGCCGATCATAAAAGCCACTGGAGCTGAAATAATCAAAAAGACACACCCATCTCACATCTTGGCAATTAATGTATTTTTGTTTCTCCAAACACACTGGAAAGTTATTTAGGCCTAAGATAGGGAAAAGTTATTTACACAAGTCTCAATAACACTTCAACTTCCCCCAGAAACTTGGCATGTGAAGTGAAACTCAATTGAAAAGTAATTTCCCAAACTCATAGGCAGAGAGAGGGTGGCTGGAATTCTTGAAATACAGGCCTTTATAGATAGCTCCTTCAAACCTCTCCACCCTACATCTCTAGCTAAGTTGGTTATTTAGGACGACCTGAGTTTTTAAGACATCTATGAATCAAGCGTGAGATAAAACTTTTCCCCAACGAGATTTACTAAAGCATCTCAAATCGAGTCGAGTTCAAGGGGCACACAAGAAAAACTTTCTAGGCCAAACGAGATGATTTATTTACTCGGTGGGAAGAGGTCCTAAATGGGATTCCAGAATGAAATAATGGAATATTTATAAAATGTACCTAAATTCCCTCTTGGGCGCAGTAATAAAAAAGGATGGAGCGGATCCAGACTCAAGTCTACTAGATCAACTCCCATTCCAAACTACTTTCCACAGACTAAAGAAAAAACAAAGGATTTCCTACTACAAAGAGACACTGAGCTTTCTTTCTTTCCCAACCACTTTCAATCCCTTTACATAGAAGTTTCCAAAGTTATTAAGATCGTGATCATTAATTTCAAGAAATCTTAATTCCATTTTTGCTACTTCATTCCCAGACAAACTACCAGGGCTCTTAACACCAGCCAGAGCAGTAAGAATCATTTCAATAACCGAGACAGTAATGGTGAAATAATAAAGTTTTATCCCTTAAATAAAATATTCTTTGCGAACCTTTAATACCAATACAACTCCTAACGGAATAAGCAAGTCCGAGTTGGAATCTTACCGTGAATTATGATCACTTAGATATCCCCGATCTCTGAAATCACTGTAATACCCACTAAGGACATCCGAATCCCGCGACTCCCTCGAAACTTCCCGGGACGATCGGAAACTTTCTCTCGTTGGGATTCCAAACCGTGGTAGCGTAGTCGATCTCGAGTTTGGTGGAGCTGCTGCAAGAAGGGGATATTAAATTAATTCATATAAACCTTGAAGTTAAACTAGACAAGATTCCATAGCATGGACCACAGACGGGTTTAAAGTATCACAATTAGTATAAATAAGAGCCATATGTTTGCAGCTGGAATATGTTCTAGTCATTCAATCTATTTCAAACTGATACAGTAGTACACCCTGATGTGTTCAATTACTGACCGATTTGTTCAACATACAAAGCACAAATTGCCCACAGTCCATTTCAAATCCCGACTAGAGTTACAAGAATAAAATCATTACAACCGTACAAGATAAGATTCTAAGACATGGAACCAATCACCAGACCATAGCCCTCCACTAGAAACCCCAAAATATTAAGTAATTGCCAAAGCACAGCCAGCATAGTATTCCAGACTACGGCAGCCCTCTAATCACCTTGTGCACGCGACTATTCATGCCAAGAACCCATCAGACTGTGTCCAATACTATTACTATCCTATCTATAGAATAGAGCAGATAGGGAGGATTAGAGCCAGTGAATTTCCACAATATTTCTTCAAATCCCTTTCCTATCTAAATCTATAGAATTGCAGTCAATAGAAGTGAGAGGGATGACATTTGTCGGAAATAGCAGGCATACCTCCTAGGTTCTATAGATCGGGGGAGTATTAATAAAATGTATCGACTTTGTCAGTCCATAAATCACCTTGTGAGGAAGTTGATGGAGAAAGCAGTTGCTGACAATGCAATCGCTTTCTCTAGACTTGCTGACTGAGATTTTGTAAATAACAATTGGGAGGTGTACAAGGAACGGATGTCTTAGTCCCCTATGGCTTAGTAATTAATCTCCACAATATTTATTATTGATCAATCCTTTTGCTTGCATTCAAGCTCCTCTCTAAGACTCAAGCTCATTAGATTATTCGAGATAACCTTAAGCCGATTCCCTTAACTTTTGGAAACCTAAGGGTTGAATCAAGTCGTCATATCTTTATATCATTTTCTAATCTGTCGGGAGCAGAAGTGGCAGATGATTCTGGCCTATTCTTGGAATTAATAAATGCAGAATCTCTTGAATTCGGTCTCAGGCTTGTCTGGTGAATTCGAGATTATCTTATGTCCAAATCAGTGTCGTCAATCACTTCTGAAAATTATTCCGAACCTCACTTCTACAATTTTCTTTTTCATATCTTATCATCTTCTTACTAACTTGAAAAATATTAGTAACCCTTCATCTTTATAATGGCATCAAGGTCCACCCTATCTCCCAGTTCCGCCGGTACTGATAGAGAAGTAAGCTACTAATTGCATTGTTTTCTAGGAGAGGATGTGAGGTTCTTAGAGCTTCAGATTTCTGCTCTGTTGGCTTTTTAGAAACTCATTGAATTATAATAAACCATCTTCTCTGTATTAGATAGATCATAAAATGTGAATGGAACCCTCTGCATCAATTTACTTAGAATTTAAGCTTAGAGCTGGAACATAATTTATCCTTAGAGTGCACCAAGCTGTCCATCACAAAAACTCTGGGAGCGTATATACTTTGTATGCAGATTGCAAAGGTGGAACGAGTAGAGAATTAGTTCACTTAATCCTTTATCCCAAAGGCCTGTCTTGTACAATTTAGATCAGATTTCAAATGTGTACATTAATCTGCTACTGTTTACTTTGTAAAATTCTAGGAATAAGCACAGCTTCAGGATACAGTGGATGAGAGATGAGTGAATTTCTCGTTAGGAAAATAAAATAAAAGTTTGTAACAGATTGTTATGTTCAAACTTTAAAAATGAATTAGCCTTTGCATATTCCTCATCTCACAGCCCTAACCTTTTAGTTATAGCTGGTAATTAATCTGTGCCATACTGATTTTAGTTAGAGAAAGCAGTTACTGCTACTGTTGTATAATTTTACAATCTCGAACTACTAGGGGTAGAATACTACTCTGTAGAATCTACTAAGAGTTATTTTAGATGATAAGTTGTTAAAATGTAATTATGAAATGGTGTGATGCGGATGTTTGTAACTACAGGGCTAGTTCTAACCATGTCTGCCAATCTTGAGCCGAGAGGTATTGGTTCAAGTGTACACTACGACAACAATGAATTTGCTAGCAAATAAGCTAATAATAATGTCAAATCGATCAAAATAAAGAACACATTGGGATGCGAGCAATTCAAAAGCGTACAGCTGTAATTCTCAAACAGTTGGCAAATACAGGATTGAAGTGTTTTACAGAGAAATATTAGAATTCTACAACCAAACAGAGTTTCAAATATATTTTCAAAATTTATCACTAGCTTCTACGACTACTACAACTACCAACTACTACGGTTTAGATTGTCTAATCCACTTCAAACTTGATAAACAATGACTGACAGTAAGCAAAGTTCATGGATTCACATGACTCATTCACTCAAACATAAATCTGTTCCAGAGAGGAATCGGATCCACCATCGTAAGCTTAAGGAAAACAACCAAAATCATCAATTCACCGCAACACACACATGGCTCAAATATTTATATTAATTATAAATGTTTTTAAATAAGTTCCAATTTTGAAAAGAACTCAATTGTAAGAATATTTTTATATAATTATTAGTCAAAAAACTTACCTAAGTTTTCGTTGCTTTGCGAAATGATTGCTTCAAATGTGTGCAAACTGTAGCTTTCTGCGTCCATCCCTTTAGCTAACGTATTTCGAAGGTGTTGTTCGTATTCGAGTAAAAGTCTTGCGGTTGGTGATCCTGGAGAGGGACTCGTTTGGGCTGGAAATTTTTATATACAGGGTTTTGGTTAGTTTAATTTACATTATACAGTTGCACACAGCAGTACTAGTTTAATGTTAGGTACTATACATTTCACAAATTACTAAATCAATTTGACTTTGAAATCAATCCTTTAACTTAACCAAATGCATATAACTTATTAAAAAAAGTGTAAGCTATTTACATTTTAAACTCATCTCTTGAAAGGTCAAATTTTCTGAGTTTCGGAAGCAGAAACGAATTAACAGGCTGATTTATTAAATCGAATAATATGTTGAACTTCAGGGATGTCTTTGTAGTTTATTAATATATATATTTCTGTAATGTACTAGATCGATTGGTGTCTATTTTAGTCGCTTAATAAAACCATTGAACTTAAACTTGATCCATACTGATGTCGGTAGGGTATGAAGTTGACATTTTTTCTCTGTCGTAAAGGGGAATTAATATGGCCAGATTCTTACTCACGTTAATTCCCCTTTCCACAAAGGTAAAATTATATCTCATACCCTACCGACAACAGTACAAACGGCCCTACAATTAAACTTTATCCCATTTAAAATTTTCAGGGAAAGAGACTTTATTCGAAAAATGTGATTCTTTGGTATTCGGTAAACCTTGAAGAAACCTGAACTAACGTTATTTTCTACACTTCCAATTTGGCTGGTGTGCAATTGTGCATGTGTAAATGATAAATTAAATTAGAATAGTATAAGTACCCCCTTCATCAGGACTTGAGCTTGGCGGAGTTGTGGCGTAGTACGCGTGGTCAAAAATAGGTTGATCCGACGGGGGCGAAGAATCCGTCTTGATCTTCCCATACCCCGTTTGCGTTCCAACACCTCGGCCTATCAAACGGTAATAAAAATACTTAGAGCCTGACACACTAAATCAAACTAAATCGGGTTAACTTTTGACAGAGTCGATTTGGTTGCCACAACCACTTAGTTAATTCTTACTTCTCTCATGAACCCGTCTGAGAGTGTCCGTAGGTCGCTTTCCTTGAGTCGTGTGGGTTGACACATGTCTAATCTCTGGTTCCGAGATGTAGCCATCATGGTGATAAATCCGACGTGACATCTCTGTCAAGGGTAAATGAACAAAACAAAACAATCCCAATATAATCGAGCAACTAACTCAGGAAAGCCTGAATTTGTACGAATGAATAGTAGTTGTGATAGAAATGTTAAATAATTTATTGCTACATCTATTATAATATCCTTACCCGGAGATGTAGCGACCGACCCTGAGGTCGGAATCGGTTTTAGCAGTCGCTTCAGTGTCTGACTGTCAGTCAAACCATCCCCTGTTGGTGTCGTATTAGTCCCTATGGTTGACTTTGATGGTAATGTTCTCGATCTCCTGGAGAATTTCATAAATTATTCAAAGCATTAAAAACCACAAATCTCCTTAACTAAGTCATGTGTGTCTTGTGCATACGAGTAAGAAGCTTGCGGTGCTTGGTGCATCTCGGTCTGTTGTTGTTGACAAATAACCCCCCTCCTTGAGGAAGACTGCCCATGATGACCCGTTTGACATGGTTGACCTCCCCGCTCAGTGACATCGTCGGTGCTCTTGCTACGGCTCTTCTTCCTGTCGATTGTCTCTCGAGCGGCTAACTCATTGTCTGAATAGTCGACAGATTTAGAGGCCACGATTTCCCGTCCACCTCGTCCGGAAGTTCTTCCTCGAGATCCACCATCAGCTCCTCGATCTCTGTCTCGTTGTTGCCTTTCTGGACGATCCCCTTCCACTTCGTCCGCACCCGGTCCGGGCTTTACATTCCGGAATACAAAAGAAGAAATATTTGTAGCAAAAGCACCGAAATATATATTTTCTCCACATTCTTACGATCAATTTAACCCATTTCCTTCACTGTTTTTTATCTCTCGTCCTTTTCACTCTAACATGTTTGGAGAGAGCCGAATGTCTGCTATGCACCACATCTTTGAGATGTACGTTAGCTATAGGATTAGTACTTTCGTTAGTGCTAAGGCTACAAATCTAGGTTACATTTTGGATTCCAGACCTTTCTAAGGTCTATTTAAGCTATGTGTGCTCTCTCTCTCTTCTCTTGTTTCTCATCTATCTCATGATTCTATGATTCTTTACAAAATGTATCATACACTTTAGAACATAGCCTCGTAGAGTGGTACATATACACACGCAATATAATACATCTAAAGCTCCAAACGTCTTGTTTCTCTCCTTCCTTATATCTTTACAGCTTCTTTTATGACTAAAGAATGTCACTAAAATTCCTATGCCTAATTCTAAACTTTGTTCACAGTGCCGACACGCTATATCCCTTCAAATTTTAAAAGGCTGGAACGAGCTCTGTGTGATGCGACTCACTAAAGAATTAAGGCTCCAGTTCCTTATTGCCATGAAACAATGAGGAACAGTGGATAGTGGTTTTAGAACAAAGTGCTTCCCCAATTGTTATCTGCGTTTGTTCCACCTTCAACCTATACATAATTGTAGACAAGTCCCTTACTTTAGCATCCTGCCTTCGTACCACTGTGGCATAGTTGTCCGTAGAGCCCTTCTCTCGGCCAGCACCTTCCGGTCGGGGTTGTTGATTTGGTAGTGAACGTGGAAGGGTTGATGCGGCTATTGAGAAACGGAAGTATAAAACTTGACTTAGAAAGAGCATTCAAAATTGTGATGCTCTCAAAATTCTCGGCCTTAAATCGTGTCAAAGTACCTCTAAAGCGAGGATCCATAGCTCGAAGTCGGGCGTACTGTTCAGCAGTCATGCAGGTACACTGAGGCTCCCTAGATTTCGACGGGGACGTCGGTGTCGACAATGGACGACGTCTGGCAGCCGTGGCAGAAGTTGATGTAGCATTGATTCTCCCACTGCCCCCGCGACTCGTCGTTCCCGACATCGTCCCCCCGCGCCCTCGAATATTATTCTCTTGTTTCAGGGAATAGGATGAGCTGGCTTTTCTTGAGAACTTGAATGCAGGTGACTACAAAGACAAACCATTTGCATGTAAAGCAACTTCCCCCTAAAATAGTCGACAAAAATTATAAGAAATCCTATCAACTCCAACATTTTATTTATGTGGAAGAATCTTTTGTAAATTGCTCTAGTTGCTTGTTAAATTGATAATAATTATACAACTCTCTGAAAACCCAAAATCCTCCAGCCTCATGAAAATCAACCACAAACAAAGTATCTTATTCCATAACTTCCTTCCATAACCAAAATAAATGGGGAGTCGGATCTGTAAGATCCCTTTTATAACTCTAGCATCCCTAGCCCTCTCCAATAACTGTTTACAAGAAACCACAAAACAACAACAAACCCGCCCATAATTCCGTCTTTGAAGCATAGTTATACAGCCTATGGTAAAACTACGATAAAAAGATTTCCCTTGTCTTCACGAGGAGGAGGCAGGTATTGAAAAATCGGGCAGTATCCATCTCAAGTGGCAAAAAAAATAGGCATATATCGTCCCCACAATCCAGCCTGCATTAAACAATGTTTATACAAGAAAGTGGAGAGGGGAACAAACAGACAGGACATTTAAACTTAATGAAGATTGCTATTGCTCTCACGTCTTGGAAAACACTTTCTCCAAGATCTAGAACCCATGAGCACAAGCCTTCAAAGATAGAGCCTGGGAGCATAACATGTCTTGTGTGTATGTGCGAGAAGGATATCTTTAGTGCCTCGCTGTATTGTTGATAGACTGAATCTTCGAACAAAGAGGTACCGGAAGTGGGATGGATTGGTCCAAGCACTTTCCACCAAGGTAAAGTCCATATACTCTGTGCTGTGTAGTTGTGACATGCGGAGGAATACAAATGATAAGGCATAAGGTAATACTGTCTCTAAAAAGCGTAGGAGATACTACAAGGACAAGGATGACGTCTAAGGTGTTGGCTTACTTTCTCAGGGTGCTTGGGACAGATGATTATTCTTTGGCATTATTAAACGGAAAGTATCAAAGTACTTGGATATAGAAAGTGAAATGAGATACTCAAGTGTTAATTAAGGTTCCACTAATTACTGTCTAGATTTGTTACATATTCCCTACAAAACTCTTTAGCTATCAAATGATCAATTGACAAATCAGTATTGCGATGGAATAGATTGTAAGCTTGACTTTATTCGAGCAAGGCTGAATCTTGAACTTCCGCAGATGGTAAGCAGGCCAAGGGATAGAATTTATATAACAGAGATTCCTGTGCTATCAAAGGCCCAGTATCCAAAGATACCCAATTCAAGAGTAAGGCACCTCAGACCTAAAAAAATTCCTGACTTGTCCTCAAGTTCCCGAAAATTGGGTCCTCAATACTAGAGAAAGTTTTACAGGAGCACCGAATACTACATATGGCGGTTCTAACACAGGCTGGAATTGATTGTCCAAGGGTTGATATAAAACGGTGTAACATCGCTTTCTGTTTACACCTACTTTCTTCACTTTGACCCTCACTGTATAAAAAACATTAGAAAAATAGGGGAAAAATCGTATGACTTTGGATTTAAAACCCTGGAAGTACGTAATTAATTGTCTTTTACCGGTTTAATGTCGAGTTAAAACTTGTTATAAACATACAGGGTTGATTATTAGACTTTCCTTGCTTATTTTTAGCTCACATAGGTGAGAAAAAATCAGCTAGAACGGCACAGTTGGATAATCATTACCTGTAAACGCGGAAACCCTGAATAAGAAAAATCTGATTGACTCCTAATCTGTATTCCCGAGATTCAACTCCACTCAAGTTAATGGGCCAAATTGCCCTAAAACCATTGGATAGATGGACATTGTTAGAATGTAGAAATGGAGCTGGCCCCCGTAGTCAGTAGTATGAGAGCTAGTGCCAGATCCTCCCTTTGGACTTCCTGGAATGGAAATAAATGTATTTCTCCAGTTCCTGGCCCTTTCGCCACCACCATCACCATCTCCAAATGTAAATGGATGGAATGTGATGAGGAAGTTTTGGGGATGGAAATATCTATGAGATCGGGGGGGCATGACATGGTTGTAATGTAGGAGAGCTAGTTGAAAATAAAAGTGTTAAAATAGCCCTAATTCCCGTAACTTTCATGGAAAACTTTTCTAATTTTCACTCTCGCTCCCGATTCTAATTGGCTGATCTTGTTATCTGGCTATCATTCTCAGTATAAAGAAAAACTCGGGGATTTAAAAGCCCGAGCATTATGAGAATGTTTTCTTCTGGTGGGTACACACAGACAAATGAGATATGCCGGAGTGGATATTTAAAGGATCTTTAACACGGGCTTTCTCTAAACACCTCATGGAATGGCTTTCCTGAGCTGAAAAACTATTAGACTTATTCTCCCTATAAAATTAGAATAAATCACCCGTATGAGTCATTACTGCTCAATCGCTTGTGTTTATAAAGGCACTGATTAAGGCTGTGTCTGGACTATTAAGGAGTTTTAACCGATTTGAATAAAATATTCAGGACTTGAATATTTGGTAAAACTTACACAACACTCCCTGAATTGTTTGGCATCGATTGGTGAAGTAAAGTTGAGCCCCCATGTGTCACTTGTCACTGGGTCTTTCCAGTAAACAAAACATTCTGATGCTTGTCCTATCCTCGTTCCTACGTTTATAATTTTTAATATACAGGATTCAATTTTCAGCGAAAACTCGTTAATTTTTTAATGAACATCATCATCTGTGATTATTTTGAACGAACCTGGCTGGACCAACCGGACATCCAAAATTTTATCCACTTGAGAGTTATAAGCCGTGATGTGGAATACGACTTCTGGAGAATCCTAAAAATAACATAACAAAGTCAACTTTGGCTCTTTTTCTTCATAACAAACAATTGAACGCCTCGGTATCTAAAAAAAAACATCTTGCAAGAATAAAACTACCTACCTGTATACAAGTGATATTGACAGGAACGAGGTCCTCAGACACTTGCTGCCATTTCACAGTCCCACCGCCAGCAGTGGTGACATGAAAAACCTCTGCCCACAATCTGAGAAGATGTCCATCCCGTTTACTAAAACTGCGACTGCTTGACCCGGCACTCCATGGGGTGTCCTCGTACTTGTACGGTTTCCGGGTCAGAGGGCCGCAATTGCAGCTCAGCTTATTCCCCATGAATCTCGAGAGTCGGTCACTCCAACGTTTACCAGGATATTTAGCAATATTGCTGGCTTAAGGATCGATATCCTTGATCTCGGTACTGGTGGGGTATAATAAGTTTCAAGTATCAAACTTGAGCTGATACTTCTAGTGACGACAACTGTGTCGGCGTGGGATTTAAATCATGGTGACCCTACTGGTGTCACCAGATAGTCCGTTTTAAAAAGTATTTAATAATATTAGTCATATTGATTCAATGGTTTTTTTCTTTATACTGCTCAGCGACCAGAGATTCTGCTTAGCACGCATAGCTCATTCTTTGTTGTGGGAACATTGTGTGTCCAACTTTTAGTTTGTCTTTGCGTTAGGGAATGTCCATGTCTTCATTGATTAGATTCATCTCTGGTGTTTTTCAGGTTAATGTTACTGTACGGCGGGTAGAAAACGGTGTGGATTCTAGATGAGTCTTTGTTGAGTCGGTGGGAATTTATTCTTGAGCTGTCATCTCTGCGGTATAAACTCTTTGGCCATTCTTGATTGCTTTTTTATCCTGCGATAAAAGATCAACATTTATGAGACATTTCTTTTCAGTTCATTTAAACTTTATTATCAGGTATTTCGTTTTTTTGAAGTGGGTTAGAATTTTTATTTAAGTACGAGTACGAGTGGCTTTTACGGAACTGGTTGTAGTTTTCTATGACAAACATTTTTAAATATTGGAGAATTCAAAATACATGCAGTGCCTTTTCTGAAAATTATTTTAAAAAAATCCCCCAGCATAAAAATCTTATTAAAGGTGGAATATTAATCTAGAGTTAAAAAAACAATCTCCAAGCTAATTTATGGACCCAATACATTACCCTGTCGGTCAGGAATGAAATCTAATCAAATATTGTTATTATCCATCCAGCTTTTGTAGCCAATTGCTATGATCAATTAATAACTCTCGTCGATCGACAAGGATTCGTCATATCCATTTATATCCCTGTCTCTAATCCCTGGATATCGTTTGCACAGATTGAGTAACTTAGACCGAAGGCTCAAGAGACATATCGACATAAGCACACACTCCCAACCCCTTTGCCTTATTGTGTGAGACGCGGGGAGCCTGTATAGCGGATACTCTCCTCCGCCTTGACATAAAGAGTTCCTGTTCTCCACAGTTCCAGTGAAATCAAATGAGACGAGGTCAACTGCGAAAAAAAACCCTCGTTTGCAGTAGCAGAAAGGAGTTAGACCCTATATCTACAACGAGTTATACAATTGTGGGAATGTAAGGTTCGTTCGAGCTGGAAGAAGAAGCAAAGGACGCAGGAACCACAAGAGAGCCAAATGTCAAACTACAATGGGTCTCTCTCTCTCTCTTCAGCTTTCTCTACATCTCTGAAAATAAAGTCGTGGGCGAGTTTCCCACTTTATCCTCCTTTTTGTAAAGAAAGCTCGAGGAGAAAGCTCAAAGAATCAAATGAAGCTGGGAGGTATAAGAAATACTATCACAGATTTGAACGTGTAAAAAAATTATGGGGAGGGGGAGTTGAATCTTTAGTACTTTCAATACCACTTTAAAAAGTAAGAATTAAACGCACAATTTTTATTATAACTTTTTATACTTGCCGAAAGTGTGTGAGTGAATAGCTTTTTAATGGCTTGGGTGGAATGATTGAGATAATAAAATGTCATGAATCTATTATGCTGGCTTATCGAAACTATTTATTACACTAGATTGTACTCGTATCTCGAACTGTTTGTCTTTATGCTAATAAATCTGTTGTATGCAAAGGTGAGAAAATTATTGGCTGTATCCGCCACAGATAAATCAATCCTTGACCTGTGAACGTCTATAAAAACACTAAATCTATGCCCAATTAGTTAATTATGCTACATGTTAGCGTTATCCTAGTCAGATATGATTCTTTGAAAGAAATTTAGCCCAAAACTCAATTTGGTCAATTAAGAACTTGACCTATGAGCCTTGTCATAATTGATAGATTCATAGTATTGATCAGACTGGACTCACTGGTGACTGGACAAATATCATGTACAAAAAAATTAAATAAATCTGTCCATAATCGTGGAGAAGAAGAGCATGAAGGAAATGAAATGATAAAGGGGTAAACACGATCACAATAAGAAGATAAATGTTCAATCTGTCCCAGGGGAGCCAGGAAAAAAAATCCACAATCTACACAATGAACCCTTGGACTATGTATAGACAAATAGACAAGGGGAATAAAAAATCTAAAGAATACAAAGTCCCATCTATACATACATACATATGTGACAGCTGACAGGGTCATGTCTACTCGCCGTTATAGTGATATGATACCCCAGCAGGTTCAAAGTTGAAGGTAGCCAGAGAAATAAGGAAATAAAATGTAGAGTAAGGAAAGGAAGGGATTATAGGGAATCGATGTAATCGTTATATTATATTGATTCTAATCCAGCTCAATAGTTAGCAACACAATGGGTGACACTGTCATTGTCACTTGTCACCTTCGCGAGTCAGTTTATCTATAAATCACTCACGAGTCACGAATACGCACACAATACTTTGTTTACCCCCTACTACCAGCCCGTTGGGCAGTTATTATTTGGAACTGTGATCCACCCTGTAATTTTTACCTGCTGGATAAAGACACAACATGAGACGAATTGATCAGGGAATTTCCTGAAACTTACTTCAAACTCATTGACAGAGCAGAGCTTTTGTCTCCTTGAACACATCCGAGCTTTCCCTATCGACTTTCTTTCAACTCTTAAAGAGAACTGGACATGTTGAAGAAAGCGTTCGAGAGGGAATCGTATCTCATCCTTGTACTTATATATACCGAGTCAAGAGTTACAACACGAGTAGTGTTGGCGTATAGTCTAATGTATCTAGTGCATTAGTGAGGTCGAGAGGTTCAAAGGGCAAATTAAGTATCGGTGGAAGGAGATTAGTAAGCTGATGGGACGTGATGGTGACGGCTGAAGCCTCACAACCGAAGCCAATTACAAAACCGATCCTGCCCCACCCAAGAAAACAAATGGGGCAGGATTCAACCTTTGGGTTGGATAGTGGTCTATAGATTCTGTGTATTTCTTGCTATTTTGGTATGGGCAGGTATTTATACAGTTTTTTTTAAAGATGGGAAGGAGAAACTACTTCCGTTAATTAAATGACATGCTCATAGGCCCATGATGAGTATGGTTAGGTAGGGAAATGTGGACACAAATCTGAAATTGCATGTAGGGAACTGTGTGAGTAATTAAACTCAGTAATTGATCTTTCTTAATTGATCCTTCTTAAAAAGTTTTTAGGGTAGAAATGGTAGGAAGCCAAACTGGTAGTTAGTGTCTGTACAACATGAGATTTAGGTTCCGAACTGCTTCCACAACAAACTATCATCGACACAGGGAAAACACACCGTTTATTTAACCATCCATATGCTCCACTAGTTAAATTCTTCCTTTATAGACTGAGATACTTAATTTTTCCAAAGTTTTCCCCCATTTTATTAAGTACTCAACAAATTTCCAACATGTTAGCTCCCACGAACTGTATTTAAGCTCCCATAGTAAATCCTCTATAAAACAACCCTGTCACAATCTCACAACTCCAAAGAGAAAGAGAGAAAAAAAATCAACTGTTAGAAAAATATAATTCATAAAAAAATCTCATTTCATCCAGGTATGTCTCCATGTCACTAAAGAGACTAAAGACCAAAAGTTTCATACGACCTATGAACTATTACCTACATATGTTGATCCATATCCCATACAGCTATCTCCTTCCTCTACAGACAGAAACTCCCACCTTCTACTCCCGATTGTCCCAGGCGGGTATTTTCATACATCTTACTAAACGTCAGAGGTCCATGAAATGAAGATAAGTATAAAATTACAGCCCAAATGTCAAAGATCAATTCCCGACTGTAAGCCCAGCTCGGAACTATCCCTATAAGCCTCACGTCTCCAAGCCCCTAGTCATGTGTAGGTAATAACAGGTTGTTAAATGTTAAATTCCCGAGATATCAAGTGAATCTCCAGACCTCTGTACGAACCGACACTGTCTATAAGTTTTATAAAAGGGACGAGGGATTTAAACAAGAGGCTCATCCCAGCTCTTGTTCATAGTCTGTACATAGGGCTAGAAAATTGGTATGATAACGCATACCTTACTATTCAACTACTCCCGTCTTGATATTTTCTTTCATCCTTTCACCCCACTCTTCTTGAGCATTCTAACCTCAAGTGCAAACAAAGAATCCTCGTCTACATGACTAGAGATGTGGATGCAGTAGCAGTGGGGCATAGAATTTGCAGTGGTGAAGATTATGGGCTGATATTAAAGGGGTAAGTGGTAGGCAGTGGTGGTCATAGTCAAAATGTATAGTAGGAGGGCATTACATTCACCTGATGTACGTAATCTGAATATCCATCCATCTATCGTTTTACACAACTTGAGGCGAGACTTATGGCTTGTAAATTCTGTATGCATTACACAAAGCCAGAGGGTCTCTCTCTTTCAAAATCTTCTACACTTCTTCCTTTTTCCTGGTCTACGGATTGGAGCTGAAAAGTGATCCATCTATTCCATACGTGTTTTATAGGAGATATGGAGATGATAGTAGTTTTGAGGGAAGGGATAAACTTGTTATAAGATATTTTTGGGCTGTGTGCGGAGGGGGGGGGGCTATAAAAATATATTGTTGAGGGTGTACTTATGGAATTCCACTAGGGTTTACATATTTTAGAGTTTTAAAAGAGGATTGGCTTAGTGGATGTTAAAGTTGTGAGGTTTTGGGAGTCGGTAAGCTTGTGAGAAACCACTTACTTGTCTGTAATAGGAGTTTCTAATGTTTGCATGGGATGAAATAGAGGTTTATAAATGTGGAGAAAGGACACAGACGTATTAAAGATATTCAAAATTCTGAGCATAAACTTTCGAGTCTATTTAGACCGGGTAGATATAGTTGGGCAGAGGGGGCAGCTGAAAGACCATTTATCACCGAATCCACAATCCACTTAACTTGATACTTTATTTCATCTCTTGTATCCTTCAGCCAGGTTATGCTATTTTATTCTGCTATCACGACTCTCTATGGGTATTTATTATGTCTTCTACTGTCTTACCTACTTGGTCTCTGTTGTCCCAGGGTAAATTTTCAAAGTTATAGAATCACTATAGCTTTAGACCATACTGCTGAGGCTTACTTGGCTTTATAGCATGTCAAGGCTTGTTTGGCAAAACCCGGTTTGGAACTTTTATGGGAGAGGAGCCAAGTTACTTTTGGCAAATGGGCTTAATGGCTTTGCCAAAGCCGCTCAGTTAATTTAGCTAATATGAATTGAATGAAAATAAACATCATTACCTGTGATTTACTATGCTCAAGTCTAACATGTAATTCATATATATTTGTATAAAATATTCGTAAATTTTTTAAAGTTACAGGAAAGTTCAGAGATTTATTCCCCATCAATCTTAACAATTAAAACTTTACAACCATCTGAACCATCTAAAGAACTTCTTAAAAATTATAAAATCTAATTTGCCATTCTAGTTTTTGCCAAATAGACAAACTTTTGATACCCCCTCTTGACTTGAGAATCCTAAATTCATACAAAGAACTAACAACTTCTGTCTACGGTTTCTGTTTATGCAGTCTTTTTGAGCATACCAAGTTCCTTTGGAAAGCTTCTCAAGCACCAGCATCATCATACATGGACAGAGATAAATATTTTTCTACATCAAAAGGTCACCACCGATTATGTCAAGAAGACTCCAAACTACGTGCCATGAGCTAGGTGATATCATTTTATGCGTTACACTTGCTATATCTAGTCTAGTGTACCTTTCACTCATACTGCTAATATTTAGAGCCGTGTCCACCTACGTTTCCTTCAAAACTTGCATTTTATAACAATAAAATAATCAAAGGGTAGTTAACTATAACGCAGATAAGTGGTGATGTACTTGAAGCAGCAGAGCGTTTAAACATCAAAAGCCAAAGATTCTAAAGAGCTTAAGAAGAAGAAAAAAACTTTATTTCAAAAGAAGCTCTTGTGTGTATCTTGAGATTTGATGAAATAACTTGCGGTGGCTCGAAACACACGAGTTTCAAACTTTAAGAACCATTAGGAACGCGTACTCAAATTACCTAGAATAGAACATGCCACACCTCCCTAAAAAATAAGGCGTCCCAATACAGTCCCCTTATATTTCCAACATTCTCTCGCCTTTTATTACAGCAGTTAAGAAGGAGGGGGGGATAAAGTCTCGCAACTTCAATTTTTCATACTTGATCTTAAATCCGTAACTTTTTGTTCAGCCTCCAATTTCTAGCAACTTAAAGTGGAGGTAATTTATAAAATCAGCTATACACGCTCTCTCCTAATAGACCAAGAGAGAAGAATGAGTTGATCTGATTTGATGAATGTGATTCGACTAGGTGGGTTGTAACTCAAGTCGTTTGAGGTATTGAACGGGAAGTAGATGGGAGCTGAGCAGTT
This sequence comes from Agrenia bidenticulata, assembly GCA_034694785.1. Taxonomy (NCBI): domain Eukaryota; kingdom Metazoa; phylum Arthropoda; class Collembola; order Entomobryomorpha; family Isotomidae; genus Agrenia; species Agrenia bidenticulata. The sequence goes on along the minus strand of JAQFYM010001307.1, from coordinate 11,857 downwards.
GTTTCAAAGTGTCTTTGGATATTGGGTCAGGACATTAATCATCCCCTGGGCGAATTCTACACGAATTTGTGTCAAAATAGAATAGCTGTCCAAGCCCCGGTGGAGTAACCATCTAACCATGTCTTATAGTATGCACATAATCTTAGCAAAACTTTCCCATTTGGTTATTAAGTAGTCTTAACGCGGATAGTAGATAGCGTACCCTGATAACTGAAGTTTCCCGAATAACTTTGACTCTAAATCTTGAGATTTCGTACAGGTTTCTAAGAGATGCTGGAGAATTCAGGGACCAAGATGGATACAATATATTGTGTATACCCAAGCAAAGCTAGATACAAAATTGGCTAACCAATACTAAAGTGGAAGTGAGGGATACGATTTGAGCTCAAACTTTTCATGTCCTAGTTCTCTCTGGTGGCAGTCGATTCCATGGATTCAACCACCATCGTCAATTCTCAAGGAAAAAAGTGTCCGGTTGTGAATAGAATTCACTTTCTTTCTCTTTCTTCAATTTTATGGAACGGAGATGTAAGGGATTATTTTAGTTCAAAACTCAACACTGACATACTTTCAAACTCACACCGTCTAAACTTTGACTTTTAACGAGTCTTTTTTCTCACATTGAGGACAGGGTTGAATTCGAAATTGAATTAAATCTTATTCGAAAACCTGGACATAATATGATGGATGATACTTTGCGAACTTATTAACTTCATGACAAAGCTAATGTATTCAGTATTTTTATATTATTACGATGGATTTTCTGTATCCTAATTTCCAATTCAGTGTTATGACCCCAAAATCTAGGAAATTATCCAAGAGCTGCAACAAATACGACTCGTAACCACTACTTAAAAATCCCTTTAAAAACCTAAAATAATAATTAAAAGAATTTATTTAACCCCATTCAATCAGTTATCCTAACATCTTTCCTTCGACAGCAAAAGCGAGTCTTTTCTCCATAAGGCAACGATCCCCATAAATCATATCAGCTCCATAATTTCTATGGGAATCATCTAATCGAAAATCATTACCCACCAGCGTGGACGACCCTAATAGCCCAACAATAGGAATCTAATTACCCCCTGCGGTACTTACATTTTACCTACAGTGTAGCAAAAGATTGGCACATGTTGCTCAGGCTCGAGCAATTATTCCATTAAATGTCATTGGAACATGAACCTCGTGAATTTATGTTAGATTATACGATAACCAGCAAAGGTGAAGCTTCCCGTGGCTCGTGACCACCACCGTCAACCACAATATTATAAAACTCTCTGGGAGGGAAATCAAACATGATCGTATCATAATATTCACAAGGTAAACTCCACACTACTAAAAGGCTTCTGATTTATTACAAACTTTCGCTCCTTATCGATACTATTCCTATCAGCCTCTAAGCAGTGTGGGTTGACCAGCTTATATGAATTGTGAAAACACAGATGATGATGTCTTTAAGCTCTTAGGCGTAACAACAGGCTCCCCTTCATTACTTCCTGTCACGAAGGGCACAACCTGGATTTACTTATTGAGATACAACTTATTCCTTGCCCCTTTGATATAAACAATTAAGCCCGATGCAACATACTACTATTTGTCTATTAGAGAGAAAGTAACTTGTGCCTTTCATCCATAACTAATATGTACACAACTACTCAGGGACAACTTACAGGTAGTTCAATAATAATATTCCTATGTAGTCAGTCTTGATTGTTAACTATCACGAGAGAGCTCTCGATTATGGTGTGTATGGTATGGACCCTATTGGAAGAACAAATTATTATGGGGGACATTAGCACATTCTATAGAATTTTAAGAGACGTAACCCCCAGGCGGAGAAAGCATCAGGATTTCCATGTCTTTATTAGAATGACAGAAGCTTATTTCCCATCTACACTCGCACGAGAGGGTGAGTGAATCCTGGTGCTTTGGAAATATTGTTGTATGAATCAATTCTGGAGAATTAAAATTTATTTGTAAGAACGAAATAATACTAGTAAAGTAATCACGTGTCGACAAATTGAATCAGACTAAACCTTATATCGACAAAACTTTCTCTAGCTTCCATCCTTGTATATTACTTTACAATAACAATATCAATCTCCCCATTACAAATAACACCCACTGACAATGAGCAACATGACAGAGGCCGGTTTGAGTAAACATAATTTCTAATGATCCTTATTTCAATCCCCTTTTGTCCATACTATTAAGAATCGGTTTATATTATATCCTCCCTAACTTTTGGAACCTCTGCACATGCCATCATAATTCTTGCCCGGTCTTTTAGTAGAATTAGCAGCAATAACAAATATATGATCACGCTTTCTCCATAGATGAATAAATTAGCTCACTCCCATAAGTACTAGCAATTCATAATACATTCCTCTCGGAAAAGTCACACCTGCCTTTCAAAGTCATTTCAAAGGGAAATCATTAGAGGGAATCATTACCTTCAACTCGACAAGGCTGTATGAGTTGAGTGTTTGAAAAAAAATTCGAAGCAAAGAGTCCCCTACACTACCTGGTTTCGTGGAGTACTTGCTACCCTCCTGTGAAAGTGTGAACCCAGCCCATTCTTTTATATATCTGTGTTTTTTCTCCCTCTATTATCACCCGGTCCTTTCAATCTCGTTCATTTCACACTCCCACTGATTTTTAACTATGCGTGGTACTTAATTCCAGGCAAACTCATTTATTCATCGTATTAAGCACTCTCTTCCACTTCTAGACGAAATTTAATAGAGAGTGAGAGAGAACAGAAACTCCCCCTTAAAGTTATTAGGCCTATGCATGTAGAGCTTTGATAGCTCCTTGCATGGATCCCTTTTTACAATGTTAATAGTGCATAGCCCATTTTAGTAGCATAGGCTATGGTGGATATTACCATTCATTCTCAAATTTCACTCGTATCTTGAAAAAAATCGTGGAGTCATTGTGATGGAAAATTGCATGAATCTGCTAAATTCTGAATTGTGAACTCAAGAGGCTCTTGATAGTCTTCATGATTTGAACAAAGCGTCGGCCTTATTCCTCATCGTCTCATCACATCTTATCCTTTCTATTTTAATTCTCTAGCAACTCAAGTGAAAAAAGCTTCGTCTATTTTTTACCCTTACAAACCGTTTACCACTACACTACCTTCATCATCATAATCATCATCATATTCCTCTGTGTCTATTTGAGTTGGTTAACAAGGCACTTTAACGTCATTTTTTTGCATAATTGCTGATTGTCCATTGATTCTGCAAGTGCAAGAACGGGATTTATTATTACTGAACCTTGTTTTAGCTCGAGGATCTATTTCAAGCTTGGAAATGCGTCATAGCCTCAGATAAGACTTGAAATTTAAGCTTTACGTAGCCTGGATTTTATTTTACTTTGCTCAGTTTCTATAAAAATAGCTATGAGATACATAAGGGAAGGTAAGTATAATTTTATTTAATTTAATTGGATAAAGCGAATTGACTATTTATTTGTCCATGAGAATAAAAGAAGGAGGAGGTAGGAGCTACTCGTGTGATGTCAGAGGAATGATGCATTACTATTGTTGAACACGGAGACGAGGATTGTTTATTTTTCTACCCGGGTATCGTAAACATTGACGGTTTTGCAGTAGTTGTAAAGATACTGGCACAACTAATACAAAGACCTAGAGACACTTATCATGGACATGGATGGAATGCTGCTGTGAAATATTTTCCAGCCCATAGACACATAGGAAAGGTAAAAAGTGTGGAGGTTAGGGGGCATTCACAGTTAGAGATACATACACGGAGAGAGGATACCCGGTGTTGAAACAGGCTGGAGAAAGTCGGGTCGTAAAATTTCATGGTATGTTACGTGTATAATGGTAGCTTGACTCTGCATCATAAACCAGCATGGTTTAGGTAGATTGAAATTAAATATTTTATGAACCTCTACAGCCTCCTACTGTCTTACTCACATTCACATGCCAGAACAGAGAGAGCCTGGGCTTCGAGACTCAGAGAATTTGGAAGTTGCATAAGCAGTGGGAACTCGAATGTATATCACCGTCAGTCAAGTCAACCATAGATTTGGTTTGTAGAACGGATATCCGTTATTACTATCCACTTCTCCCATTCCCTATCTCCGGCCTTGGGCAGAATTAATTTTTAAATGGATGGGAATCGCAGAGTAAATAATCCAAGTACCATACTACTTTCTTTCTAGATCCAATCAATAGCTCCTCTTTTCGAATTTCGGCAATGCCTATTTGCAGTGGGCGTGTAGGTTAGGGATATCGGGGAGATGAAATGGGAACTTAATGTCAATTACATTTTAAAACGTGGAAAACTAAAATTACATAAGTAAGGAGGGTCAAGCGGGCATTTCCCCCACTGGCAAATGCTAACAAGAAACCCCAACGTTTGTCTAACAAAGCCCGATAAATCAATCTCCAGATCTTGCTTAACACATTCGACAGTCCCAAAAGAGCTAGTAATTGTGAAAACTTTCTTTGAATTGGCTAGGATTTGCAAAGATGGACAGGTTAGATGAAGTGATCATAGATCACGAATGGCTGACAAACGGACAGGAAATTAGATTGCACCTTCCTACAAAGAGGAGAAGGCCAAGACAGACGGAAGGAAATTTCACGAGAGGCTCATTGACAGACGGAACATGATATCATCATTGTCTGGTTAGCTTATCATTGATCCTGAGTTTTTGTACCGCTTGGCTGTATAGTAGAAATATCCCCAGCGGACTACCCACGAATACCATACATCAATCTGAATAACTATGCATTGAGCTTCGGAGATGGCTCGAGAGATAGTGTAGATTAGCTCGGAAGGATTTGAGCTCCCGTGTCCGAAAAGCTGTCGGGGAAACCACATGCAATGCCCGTGCATGGTTTTCCTCAATTAGATACACAATTTGAGATATTACTTCCCCAACCAGGGCCGTAAAAAAGCCTCTTCTCCGTACTAGCAGGGACTGTCTTAAAACATGGAAAATATCAAACCATGTTTACTATTTGCAACAAGGTTAGACAGTACCCTGTCTCACTCCTCTCATAGAATGATAGAAGGAGACGGGTTACAGTCTACAACAAGGTCAAGGGAAAAAATAAATCTGCCACACTTACCAAACTCTCGAGACTGCGACAAAATGAATCCCGGCTATATTTTTCAAAACAATCTTTAGCCCTTTATTATATTTTCAAAGTTTCAGCAACAGCCCCCACAAATCCTCTCCACCACTGTCACCACTAAAGGATCAAAGCCCACCCACGTTCTTTCCTATCTTGTGTGTGGTTGTACTATTTTATTTTGAATCTAAGCTTTAACTGTTGTTGTTTTTTTTGTTCTTGAGCAGTCACTTTCGCTGAGTTTCGCTCCACAACTATCTCTTCTCTCTGAGACTTGTGGAAATGAGAGAGTGGGAGTAGATAGTAGTATGTTAAGCAGTGTAATATAAAATTATTTGTCACCAACTTAAGGAAAGAAGAGAGACAGTCCGTTTTTTGGCAAGGGTTCCTCCTTTCGTCCAGGACTCATAAAATCTTGTATAAACTCAAGTGCAGTAGGAGACTCTTCCGTAGCTCTGGTCATACACACTACTACTGGCTCTATCATTCAAGGCTTCAAGACCAGGCCAGGCCAGGGTGTACTTAGGAGCTTCCACTTGTGTTTCTATTTTTGAATTTTATATCCCGAGGTTTACAAGTGAATGAGTGAGTAGAGAGAAAGCAACCAGTGCAAAAAAAAACTTGGAAGGATGAGAGACTAGAGACTCAGGACGATCGATGGGGATATGACATACAAGAACGATGAACAAGAACTTAGGGAAACTGCTTTTAACTTGTACCACAAATATATATCTCTATATCTATGGTGTGTACGGAGATGGTGGAAAGTTTCAAAAATTCATGAGCTCAAGATTTTGCGGTGGAAGAAATTAGAAATGGCCGCCTTTAGTTTCTTCACGGCTAATTTTTGGGGAGAGACCGACTGGAGATACTGGAGAAAGCATGTGAGATAGTTAGAATAGGCAGGATCACTTAGAAATCGTTAGTTAAAGTTGCAAGAGATGATTCAAGTGTTTTATGGGAGAATGTGTTGAGGAGTGTTGCATTTTTCTCGTTGGATTGTAGAGTAAGCAGGGGATGAGCAAATTAGCAGAGAGCCTTTATTTCTGTACTGGTATAAGTAGCATGTATTGGATTTCGTTAATAACTAAATAGTTTTTGAATGAAAAGCAGCAGCAGCTTCTGATTCTGAAGACGTGATGAGTATTATTCTTTTGGTTCAGTTGGGCTGATGAACTATTGAGAGAAGACGTGAGGGGTTAATATTTTCAGCTTCTTTGGGATGATTTTTAATTTATTATTGTACAGTCACAAGTCACAAAATCCACTCCCAAGTTGAATGGCGAGCCTCGGATTTCTCGGTGGTTCTTGTAATACTGGAATTAAATTACTTGGAAGACTCTTGGAGAATACGGCCGTCTCCTTTTGTGTTATATCCAAGTCCAAGTAAGAAATCCGTATTATTGCCACTGCCAGAATTGCTCTCTTCTGCCATTGTCGGCTTCCATTCTGAATAGTTTAGGATTGGCAATCTCATAAGATTTTCTAGCATCTTGTATTGTTCTCCTTCCAACAGTTCCAACCGATCCTTGAGTATCTTGAAAGAGCTTTAACCCGATGCCCTATAAACTTTGGACTTTCATACCTTCCTTGCGTCCCCCGGACTTCCTTTCAATCGAGTGTCTTGATCAGATGTGAATTACAAGAGGGATAACGTACAAATGCCACACCAGAGAGACTTTCCTTTCTCCTATGTCTATGATGTGGAACTTAAATTTTTTGAGCCTCTGTTTAATAATATTGAAAAACTTGACTGTCAAGTTTTCCCTTCAGCAATCTAAAAATCACAGCTACGGTTTTTTTTCTCCCTAATTTTTTTTGAGTAAAACTTTAAAAGTAGTTACAGTAGTTGAAATTAGATGTGATTTGGCATAACTTGTGGTCCTTCCTTGATTCCCTTGTATTTATTATTTCCAAGCTAGAGTTAAGTGAATTATATAAAAGATTTGGCTTTTTCCTAGTTGGTAAGAACAACTATAACGCACCACTGCCACAGCATCCGATCTTTCAGTCCTTAGAGGGCAAGCACAAGGCGAATTTTAGAGTTAAAAGAAACAGAGCAGTCTTTGCAGTAGATAACCCTACGGAAAACAGAAGAGTACCACACCAAGTAGTAGCACTGGGCTCTAGGAAGTAGTCACAGAGAACAGGACTTAGCAGCCAAGTGTATCGTGACTCGTATGTGTTGGACTATATGTATATAAGAGATCTATACACAGTTTGCTAGCACCAGCTTCAGAATGTATGAGTGAGTCTCTGTAAATTTGGAGTAAAGTGTTCCTGGGAAGTATCCCTGCTTTCTTCCACAAGGATCGGCTCAGGGATCTCGCGGACTTGACAAGAAGGACCTACACGTTTTTTGTTTAAATACAAAACTTAAATACAAGACTTGGGAATCTTTTGGATTAAAATATGAGGAACTACACAAGAGTCTGAGCTTTGAGATTGGAGTGCAAGTTATTTAAAAAATATGGGACTAATTACTTAGGAATTGTTTTGAATGGAGGGTGAGAAATATTTAAAATGGGAGATTTATGAGGAAAGCCGCCACTAATATTCGTAAAGGAACTTTCCCCGCACCTTTCACCAAGTATGAGAAGTAGAGAATAGAATTGTATGACACTATGTATCGTTGGTATCGGTCCTCCCAGTACAGAATCTAAAGATGAGGATATGGAACTATCGTAGAGTAATGGTGGTGGTGGTGGTAAGTTGGAAAGTATATTATTGTAAAGATAGATTCTGAAGAATAGAATAGGGTACTGCTGGTGGCTCTGCTAGTGCTACTGCAATACATAAGCCTCCCCTCCTGCCTTACCAACTACTAGAGTGTGTCTGATTTGGGAAATTTCTTTGATGCCATCCGTACCTAGTCTGCTGCTGTTCCAAATATCAAATAGGAGAGACTACTAAGTATAGATACATATCTAGAATACATTATACATTCCACTAACTCTGACATGAATAAAATAGATAGAATGTATATATACGTATAGATGTATATATTATATGCATATACCGACTACACCGGGTACCTTATCAAAGCCCTTGCAAAACCGTAGGCGAGAAAGGAGGATGAAACGATCCAGGAAATGGCGGAGTAACTATGGAGACGCTGGAAGTTCGTTTGCTCTCGACTTGTCTCGCACTTTCGCTGGAGATACATTTAGACGTCTCCGACAGATCTGTACCACCGAGGAGGAAGCTCGGAGATGTGGATAAAAGTTGCACAGACAGATATAGCCAAGAGTATATAAAGGGTATATATACTATATACCCACATGATCTATGCCTATAGATGTAACATGCAATTTATAAATAAGGGACTTTCTCTCTAGAGAGGTACATACCAGAGGGTTCCCACACTCCAGGCCCAGTCCTAGGCCTAACGACCCACTTGGGCCAGCAGTAGAGTAGTAGAGTTGGGACGAGTAGCCCCGGAATACCGAGTTGGGCCCATTCCTTAGCAACGCAGAATCCAAAACTCCCGATCCCAGTTCTCCGACCTTTCTCCATCCATCCATCCGGTATGGCCGAATATCCGAGTAAAATTGTAAAAATGTCCAGTCTCTTTCTGAATGCATCAAGCAAGTCTAAAAAAACCCCAAAACACTGAGTTTCCCGAGCATCAAGAAACGGGCATCGGAGTCTGGAGTAAACGAACTCTCTCACTTACTTCCCAGTTATAGCTACCCGCTAACCGAGTTCCTTTCCTTGAGCTCACTCTTCTCTTTGAGATTCAAACATGCTTCTTACGACCGAATCAGAGGACTATGCCTGCCGATAGTGTGGGGGCTGGCGTGAACTGGGTATTGGATCTTGTTCGGATTTTGACCCCATATTTGGGATTGACAGGAAATGGTTGAAATTCGGGCACAGGGCATGGACGTGGTCAAATTAGCATAAGGTGAATTTTCACATAACTTTAAATGATTGACTCCGCTTTCTCCTTTGTATCTCCTTCCTATCCCAAATTTCTTGCATAGAATATTTTAAAAATATAATTCAAGCCCCTTTCTCTAGTAGATGGAGGTATTAAGGAATGGTGAACTTCGTGACTTTAAACGGAACAGTGGTAGTTAGGTGCAGAAAAATAGATAAAGAAACCTTTAAAATATGGAGTAAACCTTTTGCCATAAGCATATCATTGTACAAATTAATGGGTCCATTCTGATTCTATTAAACCGAAAAAATTGAGCTTGACTCTTCTCCATACAGTTAGTACTGAATGAACTCTTTTGTGCGGCTTCATGGAGCGTGATTTGTATTATGTCTTGTCATGAAGAATGGCTTATTCAATTTAAGAGAAACTCCTCATATATGCATATATATATAAAACTCTTTAATATTCATACTCTTATTTATATCCTTAAACTTATTACCCCTTAGTACACATCCATCTCCCTCTTATGTCATGATCCCTAAAGGCTTGGATACTTTGATAGTCAAACTCTTCCGTAACATTGAACCCAGAACTACAAATAAAGATGCTCCATCCGATTCAGAGGGATTTTGGCTAATGACAGCTTTGGAAAATCCTTCTATTGCAGATTTATTAGGAAAAAATGAAAAGGTAGGCAAATTCAAATATCAGGGATACAATGTTTAGACAGACAATAGGTAATTTAGGCAAAATATATAGTATGAATATCAGGTGATTCGGTTTTTTGGGAGCATTCCTTGTACGAATCCAAGTCACAGTCTTTTGTTGGAGTTGGTTAAGTTCAGTGGTGTCAACGGATTCTATTTAGATCACATTTGTCTAATGAAACGGTCGGATAGTTAACATCAAAACTTTAAAAAAATTTTAAGAAATTTCACAAAATTGAAACATGACTGGATGAAAAGCTATAAAGCCATTACGAACAATTAAAAAAAAAGATAATTATACACTTATATCAGATTGCAAATTGTCCCAACATATTTAATCATGTAATTTACTGAAATTATAAATTGTTTATAACCGGGCTTTGTTTTTTGCCAAAGCTGTCACTGGCCCAAGTGTTCGCCCTTTGCATTTCTCCTTTAACTCCTAAAACCTGTGTTAAACTCCTAATAAATTCGAAGGGTTTATATTTTTAAAAAGCAAATTCCTCCAAGCCCTGCAACTTGCATATTCATACCCTAATCCAACTATAAAAGCTCGAGTTGATAAATGATAGTACAGGACCAAGGCGAGAAGGATCCGTTCAAGGGAACTAAAGCTGAAAGAATAATAAAGAAGTAAAGGAATAAAAAGCGGAAATATTGACTCAAGTGGCTTACCCGTGGTGTCTCTGTAATACCTTTATGCTCCATCATAATGGCATCAAGGGCTTTGAAACAAAGCCTTTGGGTTCCCGCTTCTGATAACACTATCTTCTCTTGTATCCATACTCTAAATGTTATCTATACTCTTAGCCATGTAGAATAACATACGCTCCTCACTTTATATTATGCACAAGGTGTAAGGAGCAGGAAGTACACTTTCTCCCAACTATTATAAACTAGGTACTATATACTACCACTAGTGGTGGTGGTAGTAGTAATAATAGTTCGTACCCCCAACTTGTCCATTTAGAATTTAGTCTTGTGAGAAATTCCTACAAGACCATAGGGGCAGCAAATATAAAATACTTTCATGTATCCACATGGAGCTGAAAAGGTCCAGAGAGCTCCATGTGCCAGGCCATGCAGCATCGACTTGTAATTAGTTCCAGCTCGGCTTGAGAAATGATAACCCTTGAGGAACGTACTATTATGATCGGGCAGTGCGTATTGAATGAAGCTGTAGTAGTGGCAGTGGCAGTCATGTAGTATGGAGAATAGTTTTGGAAGACTTGGGATTCGACATAGCTCTAGAATGTTGTGAGCTAAAATAAAGACCAGGGACTTGAGTATATAATATTATGAGAAGGAGATGGATCGCAATCTAAATTTGTTTGTGTGTATCCTGGGATCTGGGATAGTTGATAGGAGTCTCCCCTAGTATGGACTACTTAAGCCCCCGCCATTCACATAGTTAGCCGATCTATTCACGTCGAACTCAATTTGCTTCTGGGGTCATAAAGTGAAATTATGTGGGAGTTTTCTTCTCTATAATAATAATTTACTATGCGAGTGTATGGGAGTCTCACCATTCTTGGGTGAATATTATGACTTGATTTTGGTTGGAGCATTTGTTGCACAGAATATTAAATTTCCAGTTGGTTCGATAGGCTAGCACCAAGATGGGTTGGATCTTGGATCGATAACTTGCTAATGGACTTTCATTCAATTTTATGGAAACAGTAGTATTTAGCTATAACTTTAAAGAAGATTGCGGGTTGTGGCATGAGTGGCTTATTTTATTAAAATAGACGAGATAGATAGAAATTTGATAAAAATATTCAAAATGCCTTCAATGTAAAATTCCAAAGTTCCAAAGGCATCAAACAATTGAAGCTCTAAGTCAATTAATTCCAAAAAAAATTAAAACGCGTTGATACTTTGGTTGAAATAAAAATAAAAGCGTTTTTTTAAATTAATTATCATCTAATTTAAATCATTTTGCCTGCAGCTACAATAAAAAAAATCAAGATCAAGACAACCTCAAATCTTTATTAATACGATCATTAGCTGGGGATCATGAATTTTGAGTTTATTATTATCGTTTCACTGGGACGAGATATAAATGAATTTCCATTGTTTTATTAAGTATCGACAGATACTTTATGCGAATGCTCTTGTGTCCGTCTGTCTGTCCGTCTGTCTGTCCGTCCGTCC